>SNQJ01S0071297.1:29987-47557 GCA_010110895.2 Picea sitchensis | reverse complement strand
ATAATAATAAAGGAAGGACCTTGCAATTTCTCTGGTGGACGTAGCCCACACTGGGTGAACCACGTAAATCTGTGTCTCTCTTGTATTGTGTGTCTTCTGTGTTTTGTTTCTGCATTTGTTTTATTTTATTGCTCCGCGGTCCTGTTTTTCTAACATGTATATACTATTGTTTTAAGTTCTAAATCATAGAGTTAACATATTACTTATTTCATCATGTTATCTAGATTTATCATTGAGCAAATGTAGAAGAATTGTGTAAATGAAATTCAATGAAATTAGACTAAAACAAAGTTGTTATTGTATATGTATTTAATGAAAGATTAATTGGAAGGGTGTTACACCCCGTGTTCCGTGATATACATCTTGCACCCAAAATTTTCGTGATCTACAATTCCACCCCGCACTCCTCGAACTCGCAAGCTTTAAAAGTTTCAAACCATTTATCACTCACTTCCATCTCCACCACCTTCGGGCCCTTCCCAATGCAGATTAATTATGCTTTGATTATTGATTAATAAGTGAATACCTCGAGAACATCTCCCATTAAAACACATTAAACCGCGATTTACGTCGGATTATATTATCAGATATCTTCTTCACATGTTACGTTTCATATTACTTTATTGGAAGATTCAATTTCATACTAATTGTTTTGTTCCTGCCATCTATTCCTGGGTAGATTATTTTTCAATAACTGTAAAGTAAGATATAAGTTATATCTTAAATCACTATTCAATGTAATTTCAATATAGCTTTTAATATTTACAATTTTCTTATCATTTCATTTCTTAAAAACAATTGAACATAACTTTTTAATATTATTTTTTTAGTTATTTTTCATTTAATTTTACATATTTCAACTTTCATTTCCTCATTGTTAAAGATCTATCTAATAACTCTTTACTTACCATATTGTTAATTTCTAGTTTTTTTAACAATATTCCTCATCTCTCCCCATCTTCCAAAAATCATCATCTTGAATAATTATAAGTTGTCAACTATCATCTCCATTTCCAAATCTACTTGGCATGGACTAAGCTGCCACACAACACTTGTTTTAAATTGATTTAAATTATAAAACATCAATATTGTTTAATTACCCATTTTAACGAATGAAAAAAAATCATAATTACATAATGTTTTATTAGTTTATATGTACTTTATCATATTTATTATCGTGTCATTACTGTTGTTATGTATCTTTTTTAATTTAAAGCCATTTTTTCGTTGAGTGTTGACTTTCATTGTGCCCTATTCTAACCACTCAAAAGAAATTCATAGGCATAAAGGGACTATAGCGATCGATAGGTCGTTGACCTCGTATTAGTTTGTCCTTTGACCAGAAATATTTCCATATTATCTATTGTTGGAACCAGGGAACTAAAAACATCAATTTTTATATAATAAAAGTACCATATATGTCATAATCTGATTGGACAACAAATTGGAGGTCTTATTGTCGGCTTCGTTATTCCCAATGTTATATATGTTGGCATATACAAAGTATTTGATCGTGTATGGTATTTTTGAATCATATATTTTCTTATGCATTGGTCGAACGTGGATTAATGCTAGCATTAGTTCAAGTGTTTGGCTTAGCATTTTCTGCTAGGTAGAATACATTCTCTAGAATATTACTATGTGTGATTTTTGCTTTATTCTTGCGTGCTTCGAGAGAACAGGCATGCCACGCTGCATTTTTTCTTAAATGTTTGCACATGGCTACGCCCTTCGATGGTTTCGACAGTCTTAAGTGTTTACCTAACAGGTCTGGCAGTCTTAAATGTTTACTATACAAATGCGTTGCAATACAGTTTCGTTCCATTTTTTTGATGGTGTTGTTTGCAGTGAAATTGTGCTGAATTGTTCTCCACCGGCATCGCTAGTTCAGTGGTTGATGCTTGTTCGTTGGTTCGTTCCATGATTCTTGTTCTTGTTTGATTCAACTTTACAAAGTTGAGGTCCTGTAGTTGCAGTTGGACCTCTTCGTGGTTGTTCGTTGGTTTGTTGTTCTTCAACTTTTCAAGTTGTTGGATCTGTTGTTGCGGTTTGCAGGTTTTGGGGTTGAGCTCTTGTCATCCCTTGTTGACGAGTAAGTTTTCGTGCCATCGTTTGGTTGCTCTTTTTCAATGGTGGGAATCCCTGCCTCGAAATTTTGTTGTAGACCATCTTTCTTTGTCCTCTTAATTTATGTACCTAGAAACCATGCGTCTTCATATGTTGGTTGCCACGTTCATACATATTTTGAAATTTGCAATGCAAAGGGGTTTTCGAAAACTAGTTCGAAGCTATCAGAAGAGGGAACCATCCGCTAGGGTGTAGAGGTAGGGAATGCTTATATTCTTTGGGTCGAAAAACTGCGTCCACATGTTTCCTTTGTCATGTCCTTTCTATTTTGCAGAACTTTTTCTAGCTCTGATAAGCTTCTAGGATGCACGACATGAATAGGTTCAAATCGGTCTTTTTGCTCAGTCAATTTATGGTGTTGTTTATTTGCGTTATTTCTTCTATTTGGTTCACTTTCCAGTGTGGGTTTGTTTTATTCTCATCTACTATGGGGAGTAGGGGGGATTGAAATTGACAAGAAGAAGGTTGAAAGATACATACGGGGATTTATATGCAGTTCTGCACTTCTAGTTTTCCTGTTTTACTTTCTTTTTCTTTTTTTCTACCTCGTTTTATTCTTTTTTTCCCCTTTTCTCTGTTTTCATGCAAACTAAATGTATCTAAGAAATAGCTTGAAAATCACAGTTCAAAAGATGAAAGAAGTAATAGATGTTGAGTAGTGTGAAATAGATACACACTCCATTATACATGACAGCATTGACGAGGTGTTGCATAGCAATGGCCTTTTTAGATTGGATGCATTCTTGTATACTGTGGGGGATTGCCTTTTCGATGCATTTCAGGTTCTACTGCATTTCTGTTATTCCTCGACCGACCTATGCAATGGATTGATAGATTATTTCTTGGGTTGTTTAAAAAATGGCGACGTTGAGGCATTGGAGTCATATGAATATGAACTGGAATCTGATTTTCTTCGGCAGTTGCATGGAATACATGATGTCGCTACGTATTTTTCAAAGATGCGGTTGTCTGCATCTCCAATTTTGCCTGCACATGAGAGGGGACTTTGGGGAGATACATTTTGTATACGGTGGTTTTCTAACTGGCTCAATATATCAATTGGAATATGGTCATTGACAAGAAAAACAAGATATCTACTATTCAACAAAACTACATCTAACAATCCATATTGCATCTTGTTCCATGATGCCAATGTTGCCAGTGGTCATTATGAACCACTACTGTACAGAAAAATGTCCATATGCAATCTTGAAGGAGGTCATATTTATTTGTCCCTCATTTGCAAAGACCTTGAATCGCAATGGAAATGGATTATGCATCGCATAGACTGCCATGGTTTGCAGCTAGCAACAATTGTTGTGTCTACTGTTGAAATAGTTTGTTCAATGCAATTTGTTTTTTGGTAACAACAGAGTTTGATGTGCAGTCATTGCATCTTTACACTGTGCAGTCCTTTTGCAATGCAATTATAGGCGGTAGCCAACAGGCTTTTAGCTACTTGCATCAACACCTTTCGCCATATCTCCTAGAAAATATGTCGACAATTGGAAGTTGGCAAGAATACCTTGTAAACATGGCATTGCCATATGAAAAATGAAATGTGGAGGGTTGCATATTCTGTTTTCAATGGTTTTCTATCATATTCAGATTAAATATCCAGGTCTGGTTGGCCTTGCCAGATGGCACTTTCCATTCCTGGTCTATTGATTCAAATTACGATCGAACAATTGACATCCTCTCGTTGGAAACAAATACAACACATATCCAGTATCAACCTTTTTTTGGACATATCACTAGTTCAGGGTTGAATGTCCATGCCACCCAAACCGCATCGAATCTGCATACGCGTGGCATGTTGTTTAGTGAGAAGAAACTCCTCCCGGTTGTGATATGGCCATATAGGACTTAAACAAAAAAGTCATGTGTGAAATTTATCCCAGTTGTGATGAGGCCATACAGGGCTTAAACAAAAAATGTAGACTAAGTTATCACAACTTGAAAAAAGTTATGGGTGAAATTCATCCCAGTCGTGATGAGCCCATACAAGCTTTAAACAAAAAACGTAGTCTAAGTTATCACAACCTGAATGAGAGTGAAATTCATCCTAGTTGTCATCACGTCATCCTGCCCTTGCACAAGAAACGTAGAGTAAGTTACCACAACTTGAAAAAGGGCATGCACGAGCGAAAAAAAAATACATGCTTGTGCTTCCTTTTAGAGAGAAACTCACATATCACAATCTAAAGAAATTTGTTCATGCACAACACAACAGAAACATGTACAGTCGCATATCCCACAATGGTCATGCAACTGTCACATTTCGTGGCCTAGAACCAATACCATGCAGTACTACCAATGAAAACTAGCACACACTTTCTATCCATACTTCCCTGTGAAAGAAAGATGCAAGATAGGCCTACATGAAACAAATTAAAGACACTCCTTCCATTGCATGTGCAATTTGTGAACAATTGAATTTCGCAAAAAACAGTAAGTCTTTCACACCTGCTTTAGAAGCAGAATACCTCCACTTGACAATGCACGATAGAACATTTTCCAGTGGCAAAATTTGTCTTCCATGCAAACGGTCAGTTGAAAATGGAAAACTGCCACAATTTGCAACCCCTGACCAAATAAGATGTAATACACCACTACCAGATGTAAGTGTACTTATGGAACTTGAAGAGAGACTTGTGTCTCTGCAAATTGCATTTGCACAAATCAGGCCTTGGGGCTATAAACGACCCCAGATGGGCTTAACAGGATCAATTATTAATGTCCATGTTCAGCTAGATGCTGTGCAAAAAGCCTTGCCACAATTCATTAGCGATACAATGACAATTGATGTGGCTCTGAAAAGACCCTTGTGATACAAAAATGTGTATCAGACAGGCAAAGTGGGTGTGCATGATGTTATGAAAGCATTAAAGGAATTATGTTCTAGGGCCCTGTACAAAGCACAGAACATTTGTATAAATGAGAACTAGAACAACGTTCTTGGAGAAGAGGATGTCAACTCTGAAGAGACTCTCGAAAATTCTAGTGAATTTGATACGAGTGATGAATCAGAGAATGAAACACCTGCTGAGACATTGGTGCATGGATTCATTGATTCACAGTGCATTTGTGACTTGCAAGACAAGATTGTCAAAATTGCACCTGCTGAGGGGCAACGTCCACTTGGAATATTGAAGGACAAATTCGTTGAGGAAATGAACTTCACAACACTCTTCTATGGAGATACACGTGCCACTGACATTACAAAACGATTCAGTTATCATAAAATAGTCCGATGGGAGCTGCTACATTCAAGCGGTGACTTCTCCTGTCACATAACAAATTTGTTTTTCAAAATAATGCGCATAATAATAGAGCAAGTTCTCTTCTTCATGTGGGTCTGAATAAGAAAAGGCCAGTTCCAAGGAAGAAAGTTGTTGGCCAAGGATGTCAAGTACAAAGTAAACCTTGAAAAAATTCTGAGATCTAATATTGGATACATAGATTTCAAAAATATTCACGCCTCTCCTGACTATTTGCAACAAAACAAGAAAACTATTTTTGCAATGATCCGACAATTGGGCCAGCCGACATTTTTCATCACATTTACAAGTGCAGAGCATTGTTGGGATCCATTGGTGGCTATTGTATCTGACCCGCATAGGAACGGGAAACGTAAAAAACAAATCGATACACTGGAAAATAATGACATTGACTACCTCATAAGAAAAGACCCAGTGACATGTACTCGCTACTATAGACATAGAATAAATGCTTTGAGACAATTGATATGCCATGATGAAATGTTTTTCGGAAAAATATCGGACTATTTTTTTGTGACTGAATTCCAAAATAAGGGAAATGAACATGACCACACACTGTTGTGAATAGAGGGTGCACCAGTCTATGGATCTAACAACAACTCACAGATCGAGCAATTTGTGGACAAATACATAACATGCAACAGAGATCATTTGGATCCAAAACTTGCCAAAGTTCATAGACATTACCATACAAGAAGTTGTAGAAAACGAAAAAACTCACATTGCAGATACAACTTTCCCTTGCCGCCAATGAGAGCTACAAGAATCATAGAGCCACTTAATTTAGAGGATAATGTTGTTGTTGATAAACTGAAATCCTTGTTCGCATTTCTAGAACTAGGAGAGTTTGACGAGCTGATGAGCTTCAATGACTTCTTGACAGAGCTAAATCTATCAGAAGATGAGTACATCCAAGCCATACAATGTACGCTTAAACAACCAACAGTTTTCCTTAAACGAAAAATTTCCCATATTTGGAACAACAGTTTCTCCAAGGACATGCTAGTTATGTGGAAAGCAAATACAGATGCACAGTGTGTGCTCAATGCATATGTTGCAGCATCATACTGTACCTCCTATATGACAAAGGTTGACAAATCTATGACAAGTTCATTCAAAAGAATACACAAAGAACATGAAAGAAGCCATATTGATGCCATACAAATGATGTGCACACTTGGCAATACATTGCTTAATCTTTAACAAATGTCTGTTCAACAAGCAGTTCACATTGCACTTTCCCTGCCCCTCACTTGTAGTTCAAGAAAATGTGTCTTCATAAACACATATCCACTTGAGAAACACACATTTGTGCTTAAACCACCGGTTTTGCTAGAACAAGAGCCTGACAATTTAGAATACGTGCTATGTCGCTCTATTGATGATTATTACCTCCAGCGTCCATCTCCTATTAGCCATATCTGCTTAGCAGAATTCATATCGCATTACAAAAAAAAATGGTGCACCCATATCAAAAAGAAAAAAACCCTCTGTGATACGGTTTGTCAAATACAATAAACATTATGACTATGAAAACTATTGTAGAGAAAAACTGTTGCTATACATTTCGTTCGATGAAAACGAAGAGACATTAAAACATAACTTCTCTACATGGGAGGTTGTGTATGTTGCCTCTGAGACTATAGTGCACATCAATGAAGCTACATTTACCTACAATGTTAATCCAACATGGGGTTATCTAGAAATTGCAGTTGATGAGCTAGAGAACCCTAACAATCTTGATGAGACATTCACAAACCGAAAAACAACCAGAACTCCTTGCAAGTCCTATGACTTGCAAGCAGATTTGCCTCATCCTCAAGTAGGTGGAAGTGAAAAATGTATCAATCTTAGTTTTCAAGTCACAAAACATCCTTTCCTAATTGAAAATAATGAACACCACAGAATAAGACATCTATTGAATCAAGAACAACAAACAATTCTAAAGGACATTATGCTTAAAAACTGCTTGAACATGGACACTCCTATGCACCTGTTCCTTACAAGTGGAGCAGGAACAAGCAAGACATTCACAGCGAAAGCATTGTTCCAAATGCTTATACGAATCTATGGTTCAAACAATTCCTCTGATCCTATGAAACCAAAGGGCCTAATAGTTGCATACACAGAAAAAGCTGCATATAATGCAGGTGGAACAACAGTCCACTCTGCATTGTTAATGCCTTTTAACAAGTCACAGTTTCTTCCACTTAGCAAGGAAATGTTGGATACATTGTCTAAGCTTTATAACGAACTCCAACTTGTCTTTATAGATGAAGCATCTTTGATTGGAAGTCGGCTCTTGTATTCCATTGACAATCGACTAAGAAACATAAAACATGTGCACACAAAATACTTTGGAAACATTGACATGATATTTTGTGGGGATCTTTACCAGGCACAACCCATCCAAGATTCTTTGATATTTGAACAACCTACCATTAACATGCAAACTGTAATGCATGACTTCTGGAGAGACAATATTAAATGCTTTGAATTGCATACTACAATGCACCAGACAGATGAAACATTCATTGAATTCTGAATAGAATGTGGACAAACAACCAAACATATGATGACTTAGCATATATCAATTCTAGGTGCTTGTGGCCTGCACCAACAGACCCAACGTTCCCTTACCTGTTCTACACAAATAAGGATGTTTCAATGCATAACAACCACATGCTCTCGCTCATGCCTGACGACGATATCATCATCAATTCAATTGACCTGGAAAAGGCAACCATGGAAATGTGCCACGTCATGAACATACAGCCACTTTGCCTTTGCAGCTTGTCCTGAAATCAGAAATGTTGGTAGAAATATATGCCTGTAACTATGATTCATAGGATGGCTTGGTCAATGGTGCAGATGGAATACTCAAAGGCTATACGAAAACAAAAAAAAGTTGATGTCATTTGGATTAAGTTCCATGAACCACATAAAGGCAAGCGACAAGCAAGCAAATTGGCTTATCTATATAATTCAAACACTGCAAGCGATTGGACACTTATTTTGCGAATATCAAAGCCAGTATCGACATCAGCAAAGATAGGTCGATTGAAGATTCGAAAACATTTTTCGATTAAACCTGCATGTGCACATACAGTCCACATATCGCAAGGACTAACACTTGATAATGTTGCATTTCAGCCTGCTGGAATTTGGATACATGGACTTGTATACACAACATTGTCCCATGTCAGAAGCATAGACTCCTTGTATTTACTAAGTCCTCTTACAAAAGATAACTTCAAAGTGAAACAGAAAGTTGATATTGAAATGGAACGACTCAGGACCACCGCAAAATGGAAATTGCAGTATGATTACCAATTCATACAAACAAAGTCATCTGTATCAATTCTCTTGCTTAACACACACAACTTAAATGCACACATGGATGATATACTCAATGACTATGATACAATGCAATCCGATATTTTGTGCTTGCAGGAAACATACATGGCATTATGCATGCAGAACAAACAATTCTCAAATCACAATTGCATATCAAGTTACATTACACATGGGGTGATGATATTGGTGAAAAAACATGTACCGATTTTGGACCATATACATATCGAAGAAAAGAATGTTGAGGTGGTGCTTGCAAAAAAAAAAATCCATGAAACAGAGGTTGCAATACTGAATCTGTATGTTGCTCCCCGTGCAACATTCTCCAACATAGTAGATGTTATTTCCAATGCATTGGGCCATTTCCATATGAACGGACCCATTGTGCTTGTAGGAGACTTCAATATTGACATGCTACAAAATAATGCCAAGACAAAAGAATTGGAAAACTACATGTGCAAATACAATCTCCGCTTTCTTTTGAACAACACAAGCCATCTGCAAAACGCACTTATTGACCATCTATGGTCGAATGTGCCCATTCCTTAATACAAAATGTTTATCTTAGACACATATTGGTCTGATCACGATACAATTAGTATTGCACTTGAATTATGAGATATACATCAAACATATTGCAAATTCATGTTTCTATGTTTCAAAGCATATATGTATAGCTTGTTGCAAAATATATATATATATATATATATATAGCTTCTTAGTTTTCCCTGATTTGTACACATACTGGTCTGGTCAACATACAGTTGGTGTTGCACTTGAATTATGAAATATACATTATGCATATTGCAAAATCGTATTTGTATGCTTCAAACCATATATGTCTATCTTGTTGCAGAAAATCGAGATATCCCACTTCTTAGTTTTCCCTGGTTTGTAACTGTTGTTGGTCACAATTTTTTTTTGAATATATATATATATATATACACACACACACACACACAGAAACTTGAATGGACTTACAAAAAAAAAAGGTACATTCTTCTAAAACTATATGTTACTTTATTCATCTTATTCTATTTTTTTTAGTATATGTACATAGTGCTTGCCTTTTTCTTTACATGTTAACTTATGTTCATATTTGTTTTGTTTTGTGCTTTTGTTCATATAAACAAACATGAATACTAGACATCGCAAAGAACTCCTAACCAGGAATGTAGAGGAATCCATGCAAAGGTGCGTTTTTTCTGCCTGTGTTCCATATTCAATATTTTTTCGTTTACTCTGTCTTTATTTGTTGAACTGGTTTGCACCTCGGTTTTTTTTTTTTTTTTTTGCCTCCTTCGACACTCCATATCTTCATCTGCATTGTCTTGTCTTCCTGCTCACGCACTCTATTCAATCCAATATGGAACACGTTGACATATTCAATCTTGATCCCGCCAATCATGGAGTCCGTATGTCAATTTGTATATCGCAGAGCTCTGAATGTTGTTTGGAGGACATGGAATAATAGAAGTGCAATGTTGAGTCAACCAGCCCGCAAGTCCTCTTGTCAATTTGTATATTGTGCAACTCTGGGTGCTATTTGCAAGACACGGAACATTAGAGTCCCAATTTAGAGCCCGCCAGCCCTCAAGTCCGCGATCCAAAAAAGTGGCTAAGTATGGAATAAGGGATCTGTACATGCTCTATAAAATGTCATGTTCGTACTTTATAAAAGCACATATTTAGTATGTATTGCTCATTTCTCGGAGCCCGCCAACCCTGGAGTCCGTCTGTCAATTTGTATATAGCGAAACTCAATAGAAGTACAATGTTGAGCCAGCCAGCCGGGAATTTCGCTTGTCAATTTATATATCATGCAACTCTAGGTGCTATTTGCAGGACACGGAACATTAGAGGCCCAATTTAGAGCCCGCAAGTCCGTAATCCAATAGAAGTGCAATTTTGAGCCAGGCAACCCACAAGTTCGCTTGTCAATTAGTATATTGTGCAACTGTGGGTGCTATTTGCATGACACGGAACATTAGATGCCCAATTTAGGGCCCACAAGTCCGCGATCCAAAAGAAGTGGCTATGGAATAAGGGATCTGTACATTCTCTATAAAATGTCATGTCCATACTTTATAAAAGTACATATTTACTATGTATTGCTCATTTCTCATAGCCCGCCATCCCTGGAGTCTGGAGTCCATCTGCCAATTTCTATATCGCATAACTCAATAGAAGTACAATGTTGAGCCAGCCAACCTGCAAGTTCGCTTGTTAATTTGTATATCACGAAATTTTGGGTGCTATTTGTAAGGCACAGAACAATAGAGGCCGGTTTTTTAGCCTACCAACCCAAGAACCTGCGATCCAAAAAGCGTACATGCTCTAAAATCTCAGCCAGCGCGCAAGTCCGCTTGTCAATTTGTACATCGTGGAACTCTGGGTGTTGTTTACAGCACATGGAACAAATCTGGGTTCTCAGGTTGGGGACTCTTGCAAAATGTTGAACCAGCCAGCCCGCAAATTCGCTTCCTGGAGTCCGTCTGTCGATTTATATATCGCGGAACTTCGAATGTTGTTTGGAGGACACGAGAAAATAGAAGTGCAATGTTGAACCAGGCAGCGCGCAAGTCTGCGATCCAAAAAAGTGGCTAAGTATGGAATAAGGGATCTGTACATGCTCTATAAAATGTCATGTCCATACTTTATAAAAGTACATATTTACTATGTATTGCTTGTTTAAGCTAGCGATTTTTTTTCCATGGTTTATGTCTTACTGTGCTTTCATAGTTATGAGAGTAAGTTTTGTTGGGTGGGCGATATAGTTGTTCTCTCCCTTTTTTTTTCCTCTTGTAAACTACGTTTCTGGTTCTATACTTTCTCACGTTTCTGTGCTCGCGGGTTCCCAGTGTGGTGAACTGACAAATCGTTTCGGACCGATCGTCGTTCGGTTGCATACTTAGCCAATTTTATGGATGCGCCTTCACGGATAGGTACTATCGAACTATGTTAGCTCATGTTCGGTGTATACATATTGCACCTAGAACTTTCGTGCTCTACAATTCGACCCCGCACTCCTTAAAGTCGCAACTGTCCCTCTACCTGCGATGAGTTTGTCTATCTGACCTACCTTTCCATACTTAGTCGAGTTTTCAAAGTTTGGCGGGTTGACGCCTTTCCAGGTTCATAAAAGTTTAAAAGCATTTGTCGCTCCCCTCCATCCCCGCCACCTTCCGCCCTTCCCAATAGACATTAATTATGCTTTCAAAAGTCACAACCGACCGCTGGAGTCCGTCTGTCAATTTCTATATCGCGGAACTCGATAAAAGTACAATGTTGAGCCAGCCAGTCCACAAGTTCGCTTGTCAATTTGTATATCGCGGAATTCTGGGTGTTATTTGTAAGGCACGAAACCATAGAGGCCCATTTTTTAGCCCGAGAACCGCGATCCAAAAAGTGTACATGCTCTATAAAATATCATCTAGCCCGCAAGTCCGCATGTCAATTTGTATATCGCAGAACTTTGGGTGCTATTTGTAAGACACGAAACAATAGAGGCCTATTTTTTGAGGCCGCCAGCCCGAGAACCCGCGATCCACAAAGTGGGCAAGTATGGAATGCGATATTCGTGCATGCTCTATAAAATCTCATGTCCATACTTTATAAAGGTACATAATTAGTTTTTCCTGGTTTGTACACATATTGGTCTAGTCACCACACAGTTGGTGTTGCACATGAATTATTAAATATACACCACAAGTCCGACCGAGCACTTTCGTTTCCTTAGCCAATTTTATGCACGCGCGTTCCTGGCTACGCATTATCGAACTCTCATTCCCCATGTTTCGACTGTACATATTGCATCCAAAACTTGGGTAATCCATGTCTATGCTTGCGGGTTCCCAGACAACAAAGTGGCATATTTCATGTCCATCTATATCTCTACATCATGAGTCCAATCGACCGCCATTCGTTTTCATAGTTCACGACTTTTATGGTCGTGGGTTCCTTTGTGGGCGCCATCCAGCTCCTATGCCTCGTCTGTGCGGTATACATCTTGCACCCGAAACTTCAGTTATCTACAATTGGACCTGGACTCGAAGTTTGCAACTCATTTAATAATTTTGTTTAATTAAATTGTACAATATCAATATTTAATATTATTACTTTAGTACTTGAAAATAATGTTTTAAGATCATGTTAGATATATAACATATATGGTATGTGTTATACATGTAGACAATCACAATCTTGAGCCCACCAGTATTGGAGTATGTCCGTCAATTTGTATATCGCGGAACTCTGGGTGCTATTTGGAGACGGAACAATAGAGGCCCAATTATTTCATGTCCATCTATATCTCTACATCACGAGTCCAACCGACCACCATTCGTTTTCATAGTTCACGAATTTTATGGCTGCGGGTTCCTTTATGGGCGCCATCCAACTCTCATGCCCTGTGTGTGCGGTATACATCTTGCGCCCAAAACTTTGGTGATCTACAATTGGACCCGGACTCGAAGCTTGCGACTCATTTGATAATTTTGTTTAATTAAATTGTAGAATATCAATATCTAATATTCATAATTTACTACTTGAAAATAATGTTTTTAGATAATGTTAGATATATAACAGATATGTTATATGTTATACATGTAGACAATCGCAATCTTGAGCCTGCTAGTCCTGGAGTCCATCTGTCAATTTGTATATCGCGGAACTCTGGGTGCTATTTGTAGGACACAGAACAATAGAGGCCTAATTTTGAGCCCGCTAGCCCGAGAACCCGTGATCCATCTATATCTCTACATCACGAGTCCAACCGACCACCATTCGTTTTCATAGTTCGCGATTTTTATGGCTGCAGGTTCCTTTGTGGGCGCCATCCAGATCTCATGCCCCATGTGCGCGATATACATCTTGCGTCGGAAACTTCAGTGATCTACAATTGGACCCGAAATCGAAGCTTGCGACTCATTTGATAATTTTGTTTAATTAAATTGTACAATATCAATATTTAATATTCATAATTTAGTAGTTGAAAACAATGTTTTTAGATAATGTTAGATATATAACATATATGTTATATGTTATACATGTAGACAATCGAAATCTTGAGCCCACCAGTCCTGGAGTCCGTCCGTCAATTTGTATATCGCGGAACTCTGGGTGCTATTTGTAGGACACGAAACAATAGAGACCCAATTTTGAGCCCGCCAGCCCGAGAACCCACGATCCAAAAAGTGGCTAAGTATGGAAGTTTGTCTGTCAATTTGTATATCACGAAACTCCAAGTGTTGTTCGGATGACACAGACCAATACAAGTGCAATGTTGAGCCAGCCAATTCAATTGTACAATATCAAATTTTAAATTGTAGAATATCAATTTTTAATATTAATAATATAGTATTGAAAATAATATTTTAAGATAATCTCAGATAGTTGATAGGGATCATCATCTATAAACAATCGCAATCCTGGGCCCGCCAGCCCTTGAGTCCGTCTGTCAATTTGTATATCGCGGAACCCCGAATGTTGTTTGGAGGACACAAAACAATATAAGTGCAATGTTGAGCCTGCAAGTTCGCTTCTCAATTTGTCTATCACGGAAGTCTGGGTACTATTTGTAAGCCACAGAGCAATAGAGGCCCAATTTTGAGCCCGCCAGCCCGAGAACCCGCGATACAAAGAGTGCACATGCTCTATTAAATCTCAACCACCCCGCAAGTCCGCATGTTCGTTTGTATATTACAGAACTCTGGGTGTTGTTTGTAGGACACGATCATTCATCCTCATCTCTACTAAGAATTGGAATGTCATTCGCGGGACCTCGGGTTGGCCCGTTCACGAAATCTTGAAACCCAAATTCTGAAAACGAGTCCGACTGACATTTCCCTATTCCATACTTAGCCACTTTCCTGCAATTTCGCAAATATAGAAACCGTCTACTGAACTGCACCATCATGTCCTCTTCCATTTTACGCGTTTTGCAGTTAAAAATTCTAACTCATGCAATTTCACCGTTGGACAGTCATCTGTCCTCGTTATCTCCTGTAAACTTATTTTAAAGCCCGTCCGACTACTTTTCAGACTTGGCCATTCCTTCCTTGCTTGCCCTTCCCCATCTCCATCACCTTCGCACCTGTCCATAATAAAAAATAATGTTTATGTATATATATATATATATATATATATATATATGTCTTGTTTCTAAATTTTCAATGCCAACACCTCATCATGCAGGCACCATGTAAATTATCAATGATGGGCGAAAGGCTCGAGAAGATCTGTCATTAATGCGCATTAAACCAATATTTGCGGAGGCTTTTGTTATCCCTTTTGTGTGTTAATTTCAAATACCATGGGATGTCATTCGCACGTCATCGGCTTGGTTTGTTCGCGAAACCTCCAAGCCTTAAATGTTCTTCATCGTAACCGCCACCTTCACACTTCTAAGTATGCAATAATTAAGCTTTACTTCTAACAGCTCACCATACATCACACATAGAGATTGTCATTAATGAGCAAAGAGCTCGAGGAGATTTTCCATTCGCAGGCATTTAACCAACATTTCCAGGGGGTTATATTGCCCCCTCCATTTTTTCATTTCAAGCATCGTCTGGAGAAAACGAACATTTTCATAAACTACTGGCAGCAGCTCGACAACAGTTCTATACAGATACAGTGAACATCTTTGGGCCTGAGGACCAGAACCACCACAGTAATAAAGCATCGCTCCAATGGTCTACCACAGTAACAAAGCAACCCAAAGTTCTTCAAACGGACGAGGTTCATCCTAAAATTGATAGTTCTCATAAGCTTCACGTGCAGAAGAAGGGAAAAATAATTGTAGGGAAGGCGGAGGAGCCTGAAATTGAGAGTGAGAACATGGAACTTGACACTGATCTGGATAGCATATTCTGCAACCTTGATCAGCTGGGAGACGCGATTCACCATAGCTACCCAATGGACATAGTTGATACCAGAATTTTTGACGAAGATGAATCCTTCGTATTCCAGAGTGTTGTTTTTGAAAGCAAATCTAAAAAATTAATTATTGAAAAGAGAGATGTAAAAAATAAGAAAAGAAAACATCATTCATAAGTTGACCTTTCCAATATGCAGTTGTCCCAAATCTATGGACTTCACAGAGAAACCATAGATGCTCTTCATGATTTTATTGGAGTCATTGAGGTTGAGAATGGCAAACTAAAGGATTGGATCAAGGAATTAGAGGAAGCTTTGATTCTTATTCCATTGCTTCACAATCCTTTGGCAATAGCCATGCCTGCAACTCCCTGCACCCCAGCAGCAAAGCTAAAAGGCTCCTCCAGCTTCCTCGCATCGTGTAGAGGATATGTGGAGAAAAATATCAAGAAAATAATGGAACTGGTTACTAAGGCCTGGGAAACATCACAAAATATGGATTCCCTGGGAAGGAGGGCATATAACTTGCTCAAACTTCTGTAGACGGATTTAAAAAATGAAGAAACTTTTTATTTGGACACAGTCATTTTTTTTTCCTTTCATGTCAACAACATGGCAGAGACCATAAGAAGACAACATGATCTCTCCTCCACAAACCAGCTCACTCAATTAGAAGCATGCTGGAAAGAGAAGGTGAAGAACCTGTATCTCATCGTCCAATCATGTGAGCAAGCAATATCAAAGAAACAAACATTATTCACAAAGCTCACCAAAATAGACTTAGTCGGAAGGAACAACGAGTTCCAAGACCCCAGCTTAATCATCAACTCCTTGGCGTTAACCAAGCAAGCTTCAATAAACAAGTTGATAATTTTAAGGCGTTGTCTTTAGAAAAAATTTACAGGCTTCTTGAATATGGTGAAGATCACGTGGACAACTGGCTAGTCTGCTATTAGGTACACAATTGAGACATTCATCAAGCTTTGTGCAATCTTTCTATTGATCTAAGCAAATTAGAAAATGAACTTTTCAGCATAAAAATCTGGAATGACATCAACGTCGCCCCCTTGAGAAGCTACATTTAAGAATTTGTCGAAACGAACTTAAAGCAGGTCGTCAACCAAAGCCAACAGGAAAAGGCATCAGCGAGCAAATAGCAAAAATACTTATATGTACCATTGCTATAAGTCATTTGTTTATCAATCTAGTTATTCAAGCAAGTCGGCGACGAAAGCCAACAGGAAAAGGCATCAACAAGCAAATAGCAAAAATACTTATATGTACCATCGTTGTAAGTCTATGTTGATCCTCCTTTGTTTATCAATCCAGTTATTCCACCTTTTCTGAATAGAAATCTCTAGCCAAAGATTGATATCTTCCCGTTTTTTCTTTTCAGGTATTACACTCTATCATCTCCCACTTCTTCTTTCCACAGTCCTATTTCTTGTACATATTTCTCTTATGGTCCGCGGGAGCCCCAATCCCAGTCTATATGACAAACATGTTATCCCCGATATCTAGGGATAACTAGGAGATCATGTCTCGAGGCCCACAGGTCCTAGACATGGAGTACCGAGAGCAAGATTGACCTGAGCATGGCCCTAGAGGGCCCATCCTTCCTCTTTTTTGTCAGACTTGTCCTGTCAGCAGCAGTAGCTTCCATCACCATCGGCTTGGACTTGCATCAGAGAGGACTCTTTCTCCATGAGGTAATTGGTCCAAGGTATCATGGTGTGTGTCATGTTTGATCGTTATAACCTTCTTATATATGCATTATGTTCCTGTCATTTCTGATAACTGCTTGGATCTTACACTAATCCACTTGACCATTGTTGGGGTGATTGATGGGGTGACTTAGCAAGCTTTTATTCATGGGTTTTGGTTAGCCACCAAGGGGGATTTGCAGAGCCATCGTCCGCTCCCACCATT
>SNQJ01S0071297.1:9196-26527 GCA_010110895.2 Picea sitchensis | reverse complement strand
ATATAAACCATTTGAATCAAAGTAAGATAATTTTTTACATATAGGAAAACATTTATGCAGATATATATAATATATAATATTAATTTTTAAATAGTTTTTTTTTTTTTTTTCAAATTTGTAGATATTTATAAAAAATATAATTTATATGTTGGATTCTCTAGTGTAATGGGATGATCTCATTGATGAAGGTCCATTAGAGTGTTGAGAGGTTTTATGTTTAGTTCTCCCTCATTAAATATAAATAAGGATAGAGTTCTTCTTAAGAATTATATGTGGAGTTTATTTAATTTGGAGCTTAACTTATTGAGAGGTCAACCAACCTTAAGATACAAGTGAACAAAAGTGGATTCCGTCCATAAAAAAATCATTGTAAGGTGTTGTCCCACCTTGTTAAGTCGTAGACAAAGCCCCTTGTTAGGTATAAAAACCCTATTAAACCCTAGATATTGAATTATTACATTTCTACTATTATATTTGTATTTAGGCTAGAACCTTTCATTGCACTTTTTCATTATAATTGTACTGTTTTTCTCCTATATATACCAAGGAGGCATAGTCTTAGGATCATCATATATCATCTTGTACATTTAATATATTGTAAAAGGAGGCTTCTCCCTCGAAGTGGACCATTATTCATTGATTTTTTATCATTCCTAAGGCATTGGTTCATAACATTTGGAATCAAAGCATCAATCCTAGGGTTTTGTTGCTTCAAGCGAATCATATTGGAATTTTTGCTATAACTTTTTTTCCTGAGATGCTTCAAATGACGAAATTCATAGGTTACTTAGGAGACATATCAAAGTACCTCTAGTTAAAATTTCAAAGTGGATTTATCACATTCTCAGGAATACCTTAAAAAGGAAATAGAAAAGAAGATGGATGAAAATTGGGAACATATGGAAAAGAAGATATTAGATTTGCAAAATTCCATGTATTACATGATCATACATGCTCATGAATTTTCTTTACCCTAAGACTGAGCTTTAAAGGAGAACATTCGACATGAGGTGTGTCTCTTCAAACCTAAATACCTATAGGAAGCTTTTAGTATGGCAAGGAAAGTGGAAAACAAAATATGGTTATTAGAAGGGTGACTTATAACAACTATAAAGAGAACCATGTTCCCTCTCCTAACCTCAATCAATGGACAAGGTTGACACCTCAACAAATGGATGAAATAAGAGCAAAGGGACTATGTTTCAATTATGATAGCAAGTATAGTAAGGGGCACAAATGTTGTGAGAAGAAATTATTCTACATAGACTATGAAGAGGAAGAAGATCAAGAATTGGAATCATCACAAGATTCGGATCTAGAAGATAATTCTCCAATGATATATTTTCATGCATTGGCCAACATCAATACTCCACAAATCCTCAAGATACAAGGTACATCAAAAGAAAAAGGTAATAGTGTTGATTGATTCCAGTAGTAACCATAACTTCATCAATTACAAATTAGCAAAAGATCTCAATTTCTTTGTATATCCAACACCAGAGTTTCAAGTATGATTGCAAATGGAGGGACCATAAATTTTTCTAGAAAGTGCCATAGTATTAAGCTCAATATGGGGGGGTGTTTTTGGATAGTCTCGTGATTTCCATCCAATTGGTGGCATTGATGTTGCATTAGGAGTCTAATGGTTACAATCATTAGGAATAGTGGCCCTTAGTTTTCAACATTTTTTCATGAGATTTTCTTCAGAAGGCAAGGAAATTGAGCGTAGAGGTATCCAATGGAAACCCTCTAAGGTAATAAGCTCTACTAGCATGACAAAATTACTTTAAAATGGACACCATGGTGTAATTGCACATTTTTTCTCACTAGATGTTCAAACATCAATGTCCTATGATCCATTGGATCTCCAAATAGTTATGACCAATCATTCCAAGGTATTTGGGGAAATACCTAAGGGTATTCCACTTGCTCGATATCATGACCATGCTATTCATTTGCAACCAAGAAGTGTGCCATCTAACACTAGGCCTTACAAGTATCCATATGCACAAAAGAGTGGGGTTGAGTGTATGATCCAAGAAATGTTACAGGTCAACATCATTCAACCTAGCCAAAGTTCTTCCTCTTCATCAGTGGTGATGGTTACGAAAAAGGATGGTTCATGGTGTATGTGTCCAGATTAAAGACAACTCAACAAATGACCATCAAAGATTAGTTTTTTATTATTGTCATTGGTGAATTATTAGATGAATTGCATGGAGCAATTTCTTTACTAAGTTGGATTCGTTCAGGATATCATCAAATCAGAATGAGGCAGGAAGACATTCCCAAAACATCCTTTAGAATGCATGAAGGTGTTAGGGACCTAACCTCCCTAACCCCTCATGTAGGTAGAATAATATAATTTCCATGTAATAAATGTCGACATTAGTTTATAAAGACTATTTAATAAATAAGAACAAGTCAATGTAAGAAGACCTAATAGAAGCTTTCACTTCTAAAAAGATCTTCTGCTAGAAGGTTCTTTAGAATATAGAATTAGTATAAATAAGAGTAGGAGGAATGATAAGTTTTGTCTTGAGAATTATTGTAATGTAGTGTTTCTCTACTGGAGGTTTCCCCCTCGAAGAGGCAAGTGAACATTGTTTCCTATCAATACAGGTATTATTTTGGTGTCGTGGTTTCATATAGTGTGTTGATCCATTGTTATTTTTTGCACTAATTTTGTTTCTCTTCTATTATAATAGATCTAGTACCTTACAAGTGGTATCAGGGCACTTTCCTTGGCAGAAACTTGTGGGTTATGTTTTTCAAGGTAGAGACATATTCTAGCGTCTTAAAACTACAAAGATATATCGTTCAACACATAAATCTATGGTCGAGGAAGCATACACGTAGGAACTACAAGTGGTACTTAAGCGCACATTGTTGGCCACCCTTGTAAACCTTGTTGCTACCCCTTCAAGTGGTAGCGCATTAGACAAAACATGTATATGGATCAAACTAGATATCATGAAGCCCTCTGTAGATACACTGATCAACCGCCTGACTGCTATAGTGCCACTGAGAACAACACTCAGGAAGATACTCTCTAGTACCTGGGTAATCGGGTAGCACGGTTAAGGGTATGGTCTAGCCTCCTCAGTTGGTGCCCTTGCCTCCCACATTCGGGTTGCAAATTCCTACACATTTCTTCCTATTAAGAATTTGGCCATTTCACCACTACATTATTAATTTAGGAACTATCCCATTGGATTCCTCTCCTCGCCTTGATCGCAGTGGTACCTTTAATTTTCAAGATTTTTCTTTTCAGTGGACCTGAGGCCCCTGATTTCCACCTCTCCTATAATGTTCTCCTTTTTTCCCCAATCCTCATGGTACCTATCACTTATAAGTCCTTCTTTTCTGTGGTCCCACCAACCCATTTCACTTACAGGCACCCCTCATATCCAAATGGCCACCACTCGCAACCAAGACTTGCAAGCTTCCATCACTGAGACTAAGGAGTCCCTCCACCAAGTGACTTCTGAGATTGCTTCCTCCAATTCCCGCATTGAAAAATTAGAGACCCAAGTCCAACAATAATTTGACACCATGGATGCCAAATTCATGGGATAATTTTCCACCCTCCAAACTATTGTCAACCAGTTGTTGAACCACCCCCAAGACCCTTCCTCCTCAGACCAACCGTCCCACTTAGATGGTGTTGATTCCTCCCTTTCTATAATTTTTCAATCCAACTCCTTTCATTGTGACCCATGTCTTCCCCAAGTTCAGGTCAATAAATTTGATGGCTCCAGCCCCACAGGTTGGGTCACTCAAATTGAACATTATTTCTCTCAACATGGCATTATCGATGAGTTGGAAAAACTTCATTATGTTGTTCTCTATCTGGATCTTGAATGCTGGAAATGGTGGAAAATGTGTAAAAATGTATGCTAGGGCTATATTGCATGGACCCAATTTGTTGCAGAGCTCTATGAACTCTTTGACACTGACACCCACTATTTAGGACATTTAACCAAGTTGAAACAATCATGCACAATGGAAGACTTTATAACTACCTTTGATCATTTTGCCTTCAGAACAGAGGGCATGACAGATGCATTCTTCTGGAATGCTTTATCAGTGGCCTAAAGGATGAAATTTGAGCCCAGGTCCACATGGCTCTCCCTCAAACTTGGTTGGAAKCTACTAAATGTGCCAAAGAATCTCAACAAGTTGTGTTTTCCCAGAACAAAAAAACCATCTTTTGTTCCTCACCCTCGCCCCACAAATCCTGCCCCCCTTGCTAGTCCCCTCAAGGTCTAGAAATTAACTCGAGCTAAAATGGTTGAGCACCAACTCAAGGGTCTTTTCTATAATTGTGATGAAAAATATTTTCCCGGGAACAAGTGTAAGGAACAAAAAAAAATTATGGCCATTTCTGAGGATGTTGTTGAAAAATGAGTTGTAGTTCCCCTTGTTGAAGAGCTACGCCTTCCAGGTGCTACTATGGAGCCCACTAACCCACCGAAAGTTAACCCCCTGATTTCATTGCATGCCCTCAATGGCTTCTCTACTCCAAAAACCCTCAAACTCATTGGCTATATTAAGCATGGGAAAGTCATCATCCTTGTTGACAGTGGAAGCACTCATAATTTTATTCACCATCGCATTTCCCAAGAAACCAATTTCTATATTCGTGCCATCAATAATTTTCAAATCATGATAGCCAATGGCGAGTCCATGAAATGTGGTGGGAGTTGTGAAAATGTATGTCTTCAAATTGGACAGTGCCACCTGAAATCTCATATGTTTGCCATCGACATGGGCGGTTGTGACATTGTGCTAGGTATTGAATGGTTACGCACTATGGGCCCCATTCTCATGGATTTTAAGGCATTAACCATGCAATTCCACCAGGAGGGAAAACAATATCAATTCCAAGGACTCACAACGGGTTCTCCTGAGATCATCAGTTCTCATCAAATGGAAAATCTTCTGAAGAAAGTTCATTTAGGTATTATTTCCCAACTCCATTCCATTCAAGAAGTTGAGACACCCTCTATGCATCTTGACCTTCAATCTATCATCTCCAAACACCAATTTGTTTTTCTCCCTTCCCATGGTGTTCATGATCATTCTATTCCCCTTGTTCCCAACAATCTTCCTTCCAATGTTTTCCCTTATCGTCATCCCTTTTCCCAAAAGAATGAAATTGAGAAAATCATGCAAGAGTTTCTCCAAGTGAGTGTTATCCACCCTAGTACCATCTCCTCTTCTTCCCCTGTGGTCATGGTACTCAAGAAAGAAGGTACTTGGTCCATGTTTCTTGACTTTCGTGCCCTCAATAAACTCCCCATCAAAGACAAGTTTCCCATTCATGTCATTGATGATCTCTTGGATGAATTGAGTGGTGCTTAGTATTTTACTAAACTTAATCTTCGTTTTGGATACCACCAGATACATATGAAAGAAGCAGACATTCCCAAGACTTCCTTTAGAGCTCATGAGGGTCACTATGAGTTCTTGGTCATGCAATTTGAACAATGTAATGCCCCCTCCACCTTCCAAAGTCTCATGAATCATGTCTTCCATCCTTTTCTCCGTCATTTTGTCTTAGTTTTATTTGATGATATTCTCATCTATAGTAAAACTAGGATGTCCCATCTCGCCCATGTGGATCAAGTTCTCCATCTACTCTCTAAGCACCAACTTTTTCTCAAAAAATCTAAATGTTCCTTTGGAGCCTTAGAAGTGGAGTACCTCGGTCATATTATGGGAACAGACAATGTACGGGTGGATCCTAAGAAAATTGAAGCTATGCAGGATTGGCCTCGCCCTAAAACCATTAAGAGCTTGCATGGATTTCTAGGTTTAACAGGTTATTATCACAAGTTTTTTAAGAATTATGGCAAAATTGCAGCACTTCTCACTGCTCTCCTTAAAAATAATTCGTTCACTTGGACTCCAACAACTAACCAATCCTTCCAGGCCTTGAAAGACACTATGTGCACGACTCTGGTCCTATCCCTTCCCGACTTCACCGAGACTTTTTTCTTGGAATGTGATGCTTCCGAAAAATGAATTGGGGTAGTCCTCATGCAAGATGGTCGGCCTTTGGCCTTCACCAACAAACAAAATTTAGACAGAAATTTGGGCCAATCCATCTATGAAAAGGATATGTTGGCTATTATGCATGTCGTGGATCTTTGGCATCCTTATCTATTGGGGCAATGCTTCCATATTAAAACTGTTCATGAGAGCCTCAAGTATTTTCTAGAACAAAGGATTTCATCCCCGAAGGAAAAAAAATGGGTCACCAATCTATTTGTCTGTGATTATGAGATCATTTACAAGAAGGGAAAAGAAAATGTAGTTGCTAATGCTCTTTCTCAAAAATATGAAGAAGAAGGGTCCCTCTTTTCTCTCTCCTTCATTGTACCTGATTGGCTCCAAGTTGCTCGTCAGGAATGGTTGCAAGATCCCAAAATATCTCTCTTGATCCAAAAATTGCAAGCAAATTCTCTAGCCTCTCCATGGTACTCTTGGCACAATAATGAGCTTCATGACAAAGGTCGTTTCTATCCAAGAAAACAGTCACAACCTAAATCTACGGTGCTTTCTGAGCTTCATGCTTCACCCACCGTTAGGCATTCAGGGTTTACCAAAACCTATGAAAGGGTCAAACGATCTTTTTTCTAGGGATGGTATGAAACAAGACCTTTACACCTTTGTGGATGAATGTGATGTATGCCAACGCAATAAAGGAGAAACAATCAAAGACACTGGCACACTCCAACCCCTTCCAATTCTCCCTTCTATTTGGTGGGATATCTCTATGGATTTCATTGTGGGCCTCCCTAAATCCAACAACAAGACAATAATCATGATGGTGGTTGATCATCTTTCCAAATATGCTCATTTATTTGCTCTGCAACATCCCTTCACCAAATCCACAGTAGCCCAAGTTTTCATGGATAATGTCTTCAAACTTCATGGCATGTCGCATTCTATTGTCTCTGACAGGGATCCCACGTTCGCCAACAATTTTTGGCAATAAGTTTTCAAGCTACAAGGCACCCAGTCACATCTTAGCACCACCTATCATCCCCATATTGATGGCCAAACTGAAATTGTCAACGAGTGTTTGGAAATGTATTTAAGGTGTTTTGGAAATGTTTTTGCATATTTAAGGTGTTTTGCAAGCATCAGTGGGCTCAATGGTTACCACTAGTTGTCTCTCTCTCATGTGTTATGCTTGGAAGGTTACTTGTGGATGGTTTTTGCTGATTTTGGATGGGAATTTATGCAATTAGGGTTTTATCTCTTGGTTTCTTGGATGAAGTAAGTGATTTTTCTGCAATTTGTTCTTGTGCTATTAATACTTCATGGTAAATTTGTTATTTTATGCTAGAGGGGGTGGTAGGTTTGCCTACAATACTTGTTATTTGATCCCTTTATGTCACCAGGGAAGCCTCCCTTGTGGTGAACCTCTTCTATCACTAAAACGAGGGAAGTTCTTACTAAGGTGACAATGGTAGGTTCTTCCATATTTATGCAATATTTGGGTTCTTGTGTTGGGCTTTACATAAGTACAAATCCTGTGATAACAATCAATAATCAATGAATACAACATAGATGAATTGTTTTGTATGTCCTTCCCCACATGCATTACCATGTTCATGCAACCACGATTTAAATCAATTGAAATGTAGGACTATGCATTGTACCTGCCAAGGTACCACACCAATAGATTTGACAAACACCTAAGATTCTCCTACTACTTGAATAATTTCACAATGCGCCACCACAGTCAAGGAACAACTTTTGCCTTTGTTAAGAAACACATTAAAGACAACTTCCCCACAACAAACGTTGATCTTAACATCTAGTTGGAACACTCCCCCCGGGATAATCTTGTAGAACAACTAATGTGCTTTAGGGCATCTCTCCATGGAACAATATATTTTTGACACAAGTCCATGAATGAACTAATATATATATATATATATATATATATATATGATTTCACAGCGCGATTACCCAATATTTTTCATTACATTGCGTACAATCGACACTAAATCATGCCTAGTAGCCCACCAACTAATGTGCATAAGCAACAACACTAAAGCAATCAAAAAAATATGTCCATAACATCTAACATCTACATACATGCATCAAAGTTTCATAGCCTTTTGTGATGAGGTCGTGGAGAAACACCTCCATTCAAAAGACTATTGGTACATGTCTATTATCTAACCTTTTTACCAACATAATTTATATATCAAGTTTTATGTACACCAATATTTTCTAACTTTACTTGCATTGGCAGGTATGAATGGAAACACAAAGGATTTGCATATATTCATGGTTTTCTATGCTTGGACAATGTACCTAATATGGACACGCTTGACTGGGACAATACAATCGAGGTTGCAAATGCTAAGGATCACTTCGATCAATATATTACAACTTGGAATCCATGAGATGGAAACCACAGCAACTCCTTTGTTTCAAAGCTCTATTCTTAATGATCCTTTCTTGTTAGGCACATAAGACATATTCAAAACCGATCCAAGTCATGAATATGGAGAACTAGTCAACTACATTCAGTGCCACACAAAATGCACATAAAGTACTTGCTTGATAAATAAAGGAGCTACCCTTGCATGTCATTGCAATGCATCATGGGAGTTACATGCCTCGTCTGACCTTTTCATTGATGAGCATGGCAATAAAACCTACAACCCTAATCAGAATGATGATCGACTAAATAGTCATAACTCTTCGATCCTATCAATTTGACATGGCAACGTTGACTGCCAACCAATCCTCTCCCTCCATGCCATTCAAAAGTACATTTCCAAGTATGAATCCAAAGTAGAAACAATTTCTGAAATCTTTCGTCATATGTTTCCAAGAATTGCCCATTCTACACCTCTTTTCGATCCTTTCATAATTGCAGTTCAAAAATTCCTTACATAAGCATTTGTAGAGTGTGACATATGAGCACAAGAAACATGCCATATGTTGCAAAAATTGCCCCTCACTATAGTAGTCTCCCCTTATTCTCCTTGAATGTTAGATGAAAATTTTATAGGCGTATCTTGCCAGAGAATAACACATCCTTCCTGGTAACAAACTTCATAGATGCATGCCTTTTGCATCCACCCATGCTAGAATCCACACATCTTGTAAATGTTGCAAGATGTTGGTCGTATGATGCTTGACAAAAAAATGAAAAATGGAAATTAAGAGAGCCAAAGGCAATGGTTTGTGTTCTACCATGCTACTCTATGATACCTGCTATAGATGCACCCTCCTATGTAGATTTTTGTAGGAGTGAACTCATGCTATATAAACCTTTTCATAATATTCCATTAGACATAGGCACTTCCAATGAACAAATCACTGCAAATTGGTCACAAGTCAAGAACACATATGCTCGTGGGCATGTCGACTGCAAATCCCCCACATCTCTTCCTATTGCACAAGAAAATGTTTTTGGAGATGAAATGTATACCCCACACCCCATGGATTTGGATGAATGGGAAATGTTATCCTAGCTCCACCCTACCAACGACATCCAAATAAGTGACCTTGACATGCTAGGTGATTGTGACTTTGACAACAACCATAATTGGAATACTGCATCTATTTCCTTCAAGTTGCAAGAAATAGACATATGATTCATAGAAAACAATTGCTCACGCCACCAACTTTCACAACCATGGTATTCTAATACACCCTCTTCCAAAACATTGTCCCCCACCCAACTCAAATCTCTCTCCATTATATTGAAGCACTCCACAAAAGAAATAGAGCAACCCTCCACAAAGAATTATCATACATGGTACTACATGTACTGGAAAGTCATACTTGATTGATTGCATTAAAGAAACACTTTCATCAACCACAAAATTCCTTCAAAACCCATTGCTATTGCTTGCTTTGACCGGTGTCGTAGCCTTCAACATCCAAGCATCTACAATCCATTCCTCCCTTCATGTTCCTATAAAGCATTTCCTCTCGTCAGAAGGAAACTCGCTTTCCAGCCTCCAAGAAGACCTTAACCATATCTGATACATTTTCATTGACGAAATGAGCTTCATATGGCCAACATTTTTCATCCACATCGACGAGTGTCTTCAAGAAACATTCCCTCTACATAAAAACACCCCTTCTGGAGGCTACTCTATTATTCTCATCGGAGACCTTGGCCAATTGCCACCTATCAAAAACATTCCACTATATGCAGGCACATCCCATGGATCCTCACTCTGACATAGATTTAACACAATGATCGCTCTACAAACTATATTTTGTCAACAAGGGGATGACCCATCGCAGGAAACCTTTAGGAACATCCTTCACAACATTAGAAATACATAACCTTCTTTGGAGGATTGAAACATTCTTATGTTAAGGGTTAACTCCTTCCTTTCTTAGGATGAGCTATGTACTTTCCATGCTTCAATGCACTTATTTGCAAACAACAGACTAACCACCCAACATAATCAACAAATGTCAAAGTTTTTAAACGTTCTAGTAGCACTCCCAAACATTGAGCAAAGCAACAAGCATGTTCCCTCTACATTTTAAGATAAACAATTGGATCCAAAAGTCTTTCTTTGCTCTAACAAAAAAAGTGACGTTAACATTTAACTTATGGGTTGCATGGCCTTCTTAATGGATCACCCAGTCAAATTATTACCATATTCTACAAATAAAACCACAAACCTCCCCAAATACCAACATATGTGGTTGTGAGCTTCAACAAGTACATTGACACTCCACGAGATCCCAACAATCCTACTTTTGTTCCAATTCCACCTATACAAAGGGGGAGTCATACTTAGATCCCAAGTAAAATGGCACAGACATTAACAATACATGGATATCAATGGATGACATTACCAAAAGTTACAATTGACATTGGTACAGTTGAATGACCAAGTCTAACCTTCCTTGCAATATCTAGACTCCCCTCCTTGAAGGATCTTCATATCTCCCTGGCATTTACCTTCAAAGGTGCAAAATAATGAAGGGAAATCCCCATGTCATATGAAGGAAGAAAGAAGAGGCCTTGCTCCATTCCAAAGCTTTATCATCGTTTCTCCTCTAACAAGTCCATTTTCAATTTTGTTAGCATGCCTTCAATCCTTTCATAACCACATTTCTCATGTAACTTCTTCTCAACTATAGAATTGCACTTGTCATTACTTCCACCATACATTTCATATTGTCTAGCAACATTTTCTTCATTGCAATTTTATACAAACTTGTTTTTATAAATATTTTGTGGTCTATAGCACATTGTCGCTCAACCTTTTTCCACAGACATCGACAAAAATATACCATCATCAAAAGAAAATATTTTCCTTTGTGACTATAGTGGTACTTATCCCTTTTTAGCTTCTTGCCCAAATTGTTAGTTCTCACCATTACTATTTTACTTTCTTTATTTTTGTTATTTCATACATGCTTTACTTAATGTTTGCTACTTACTTACCAAATCACTTTTCCATGTGCAACATGTGTCTCTTGTTAATTTACATTCACATTTCCATATCCCTAGCACACATATAGCCCCAATGCCTCATGCATATATGTCAAGTTGGTATTTTCACTTCCAATATATCACTTTTCTTCTTCTTTCTATTGCCTTTAAGATTTTTCTTTTGATTCTCTCATTCACTATCTTCCTTCTCCGATCAATCAAGTTGGGAAGTTGAGAGCCTAATATATGTGTCAAGATTGGTATATGGTACATGTGTAAGGAGGCATGATCACAAGGACCTCATGCCTCTTTGATTTATTCCAAGTATTCCAAGCATGTTAGACTGTACACCTGATCATATTGCTTTCTAATCTATGTGAATTGAGTCATAACCAAGGCATTCCTAGATTCAATTATGATGTATAATGTTGTAACATTAATCTTGTCAATAGGTGTTGACAAAAATGAAAGCATATGATACAAGGGAGATGAAAAATCATGGATGTAAGAGGTGGCATTAAAAATGCAACATGCCATATTTTTTAATTTCATCGAAGTTTCCTTTGCATCATGCAATTTAGTTGTAATGTGTAAATCCCTATATTTTAAACAAGGGCATTTGCCTATGCCCATTGTGCTTGATTCTAAGGATAAATTATTCCTTTTGTTTTCAAGTATTACTCTTTTTTTTATGGCCTAAGTTTGTACAACATGTTGACTAATAGTAACTAGGAAGCAAGCACATAACCACACATGCTCCTATCAATGACCCATGATTTAGTTTGTTCATAACAAAGACAAGGAAATGAGTAAATGGTTGTAAACCCAACACATACAAGAGCAATGAGCCTAAGCATTCTTCATCTTTTTTTCTTTCTTTCAAGTCTTTTGAATATGCACACAAAAGAATGATGGCCTTATTATTGACTCTAACATCTGACGGAGACAAAAATAACATGGGGCCCCTTCTTTTTGTTTTGGATTTCTCAACCTTCACGAACTTCACTGTACATTTTCTTCCTTTACTTTGAAGTATTTGGTTACGAAGCTTGTCCTAGTTCTTTCCCCTCTGATCTCATTGGGCTCCTCAAAGGCTTGCTTTGTTCTTTTCCTCAGCTTGAGCAACTTGTTTTGCTCCTTAGAAATTTTCCAACCAAAAAAAATTGTGCAAAACTTGTTTTTTCACATCTCATAGAACATTACTTTCCTGCATTGTATCACTGTTGTAGTAAAATCTCCCTACGGACAGGTAGATTGCCTCTAAGAGTTTGACCCTAACTCTAAGACAGAAAATGCTTAACATGGACACTGACTTCCTTTCAAATCTATCTAAACTAACACATGAGAAGGAAGGATGACAGAAGCACCTCTTTATCGACGTTTGTCTCTGCACGCTCCAAGTTGCGCTCTGATCCTTTGCTCCTCGCTGAGTCCTGTAGAAAAACAAGATACGACCACTTCCTACTCTATTGATGTTAGCTTGAAAACAGATCTATCTATCAATGATAAGTTCATGTGACATTAGACACGAACTAGAAAGAAACAGGCCAAGCGTGTCATATTGATGAGAATAACGACAACAGTACTTACAATCATAAATGCAAATGCAACAGCTTCGTCAAGTCCCCTTCGTCTAACCCTTGCTCGAAAGATCCACAACCTGGATAACATCAGCTTCACTGATCACTCTCCTTTGGCTGACGATGTGTTTCCCATAAGATCATAGGTTTCATGCTAGCAATTCTTTCCCCCCTCAGCTCTGTTCCAGCACCACTTATGAGATCATAAGTTTGGTGTAATTCTCCTTTTTCTAGTCCCCTTTCACCATTAGAAAGCTTGCTTATATAGCCTTGGAGAGGCTTTAACCACTTGAGATATCCTTGGGGAAGTTGAGGATTTGCCTCCTTCAGATGAGGATCTTCCCTAGGATCATGGTTGGACTAGGGATTCGAATCCAACTACCTTCCAAGAATGAAAAGATGCTTCCCCCATTCATCTCAACAGCTTAACAACTGCCCAGAATAGGTAGCGCTCCCTCAAAAGGGCCATCAGAGCGTTGTAGCGCTCCCTAGTAGGCTTTAGGGGGGCGCCAATGCTCTCAAAATCTATAACGCTCCCTCAAAAGGGCCAGGGGAGCTTTATAACACTCCCTGATAGTGTAAGGGGGAGCGTCGACCCTCCGAGATAGTGTAAGGGGGAGCGCTCCCCTCCAAAAACTCAGTTTTTGAGGTGCTTTCAGATGGCAAAAGGTTTGCAAGCCTGCTAACTCATTTCTCCTCTTCCAAATCAAATGTTTGAGGTGTTTCAAGTGTCCTTCTCATGTCGTTATAGGCACGACATAGGCATCATGGCAGTATGCTTTGTTTGATGTTTGCGACACTTGTGAGCAACATGCGACACTTGCGACCTTGTGAGCAAAATGCGACACTTGCGACCTTTGTAATGACGACACTTGCAACACTATCAAAGTGAGTAATTTTTATGTGTAACAATCACACTCAAAAGTTGCTTTGGTTGCAACAAAACATATCGCATTGAAAGTTGCTTTGGTTGTGACACATTGCATCACACTTAAAGTTACTTTGGTCGCAACACAACCCATCACACTCAAAGTTACTTTGGTTGCGACACAACGTATCACACTCTAAATAACTTTGTTCCCACCATAGCACATTGCATCAAAGTTTCTATCCTTGTGACATATCGCATGATTAAATTTTTTAATTCCTAGCGACATGTCGCATGTACCAAAAGTTTCCAATCCTTGCGACATATCTCATGAACCAAAATTTTTCTTCTTTGCAACATATCACATCTCCTCAAGATTTCTACCTCTACGACAACCTTTTCCTTATCACACCACTTCGAATTTTATTTTCGTGCGATACATCACATGAAATCAAAATTTCCACATTTGTCTAAGTGCGATACACAAAAGTGTGTCGCACTGAAACAAAGTTTCAGTGCACTACACTCAAATCATAGTTTTTTAGCCAAAGTTTTTATGAACCATGACACCATTTGCTACCAAATTTAAAAATAAAACTTTTTGACCTTTTCCACCTTATAATGACATACTTTTTGCATCCTTAGGAGCAAGTGCTAGTCATCCTTTTAAGTAAGAGTTTAAATTGCAATCACAATAGTATTTGGTTTTATGTATGGGATTAAGGCTAAATGTTATTAAAAAGTACATGACTTCACTTGAGGTAGCTTTATTGATGCCTACAAGGAACACTAGCTTTCTTGCAGATACTATCTAGGCTGAAAGTGCTTTTTGGTCTTGGAGTAAGACCTAAAATTGCTTTTGATTGACTAAGAGCTTGTCTTCCTCGGACTTAAGGAAACATGTTAATGACTTAAGATCTAGAGACATCTGGTAGGATCAAAACACTACCCTCTTACACACCACTAGCGAATTATTTTAGGTGGCATGATTTTCCTTGAATAACGATAATAACTAGTAATCACTATCTTCATTGCCTATTAACCACTCTCTTATAATAGGTTTTAACACCTTCAAATTTTTTCTTAATAATTGAAAAAATTAAAAATATCTTTTAATTATAAATCAATGGTACGTTTTAAAAAAATTAATGGTTTTTAAATTGTAAATCAATGATATGCATATATTAGGATTATACCACTAAATTGATCGGTTCCTTCGGCTCTTCTCGACCAACACATCGGGATTAGTATTATTGAGCCTAAAGTTCTAATAAATATTGCCGTGTTCAAAAGCTCAGATTTTGTAGTCAAATCGTTTTAATTTATAGGAGAAACAAAATGGCCTGTCAAGGGTTGCTAACCCTTCCAATTTGATCACAGTTTGTAGTTTTAGTATCGTTGTATTGATGCGATGATGTGAAGACGATAGCAGAAATGGGCATTTGGGTACGAGGCTGTAGCAGATCTGCAACTATTTTAAATCAATACAGGAGAAGGCACAACTGGCCCTTCAATGTCTCAGTCCCCATAAGCTTACCGCATGGACACAAATTCCAACAGCAGGTGGCAAACATTTTCCCATTCTCGCATTCACATTCAGATGCCCCATTTTTCTTCACAAGGAGCTATGCAGTCCTCGCCAAGGTAATCTATCTATCTCTTTACCCTGCCATTAATTTCGTTTTTTTGTTACCTTTCTTTTTATTGATACGATCACTTCCATTAAAGGCCAAGAAGGAGGAAGGCGGCAAAGGAGAAGTAAAACAAGCTGCGGATGACTCAGAAGGTCCTCGGATTAATAAGGCAATCACCTCCGATCCTGTTCGGCTTGTCACAGACGAAGGTGTTTTTCTAAGCCCCTGTAAATTATTTGAAGCACAGACGAAGGCGTTTTTATAAGCCCCTGTAAATTATTTGAAGCAGAAGGTGGAAAAACACAGTTTTCAGTCAAAGAGATACTAATTACAATCCGGTAGTTGAGATTAAGATGAAGTAAAATGTAAAGAGAAATAAATTTTTGTTTTGACACACACATATATAAAGTTGCTTCTATAAATACTCCCCGAGGCAGGGGTCTGCACAGCACAACACAAACTTCCTCCTGCGTAGAAACCAGGTTTGAGGGGTATCTATTTTGCCAAAATCCCCTAGGACTTGCACCGGACGGCATCCCTCTTCTTAACCATGCTATTCAGGTGGGACAGACCACAGTGAGAATAGAAGGCTGGTGGACAACTTAATACTCAGTCAATCTCACCAATGAACCAAGGCCCATTGGCTAGGAAGTTGAAAGGAGGTGATTTTATGCTTAACAAGTTGCCTTACTATTGATGGTTCGATTTGTCCCACCCTCCTCACCAAATGGCCACTGTAAACATGTACACCATCACTTTATGAAGTCTATCTGTCAGTGAATTGTTCCAATATCTCTCACAATGCTGCAGGAAAGTGTGAGGTCCATCAAAGAAGACATGAATGAACCAAACTTTTTTTTTGGCTGTAGCCCGGGCAACCAATGCAAAGAAAAGTCTTCATCTACTAACACCAAACTGACCACAACCTTCGATGTGTGAGAAACGTTTCCCAGTGATGGTAGACTACCTGATTTTTGACCAGTATTAAGTATATGTCACGTTCTTCACATGCCTTCAATAATTAAGGAGGAATAGCAACCAATTCAAAGAAAAGTCTGTATCTACTGATGACAACCTGCAATGTGTGAGAAATGTTTCCTAGTGATGGTAGACTGCCTGATTTTTGACCAGTATCAAGTATATGTCCCGTTCTTGACATGACTTCAGTAATCAAGGAAGAAAATATAGAGGGAAGTAGAAAAGAAGCTCACACATTTTCCCCAACATTAAAGGTGATGAAAATCCATAAACTCAATAAAGCAGCTTGAAGTTAAATGAGAATTTCAATGTTCCACCAAGTTTCTGGTATGTAGGGATGTGTACATGGTACATCTGGAGAGACCTCCCAATTTCAGGGGATGTTCGGGGTATATCATGACATGAAGAAGAAAACAAAGTTAGGAAAGCAACAACTTCCCCATGGGCACATTACACAATTTGGTCCTCAATGAATCTTTGTATTTCCCACAAATCAATACTAAAAGACTAAAGTCAATCAAAATGAAACATAATGATACATCATGATTCATACATCCATCACTCTATAGCATATGAATATTGTTGAGATTTGGGTACCTTGGAAAGTGGTCCCCTTATGTTAGTGAGCTTCTAAACACATGTGGGAAGTACTTTGTACCATGTACCATGTACCTTATGTCTAATTTCACTTTGACTTGGGAGATTTAAGTCAAAAGTGAAATTTGGTCATTTTAGCCTAAAATGACAATTAATTCACTTTGTGGGTGAATTGAGGGACATAAAGTGAAACTATGGAAACTTAAGTAAAGTGGGTTTTGAGTTGAG
>SNQJ01S0071296.1:38372-60350 GCA_010110895.2 Picea sitchensis | reverse complement strand
CAAGTGCCTTCATTGCATTTACCAATTCTTCTATTCTCAGAAAGTATTTTCCAATAGTTTCATCTTCCTTCATCTTCAGCTGTTCAAATTGTATTCTGTAGGTTTGAAGCTTTGCATCCTTTACCTTCTCATTACCTTCATAATTGTTAATGAGTTTGTCCCACATTTCTTTGGCAGTTCCTAGATGCATAACTTTTACGAATTTTTCTTCTGGAAGCCCACTCAAGATAGCATTCATAGCCTTAGCGTTGAAGCTAAATTCTAGTTTGTCATCCTTATTAGCTAGCACAACTTGATTTACATAACCAGTCTCTACCACATCCCAGACATCTTCACCTAAATCCATTATGTAGGTTCTCATTCTAACTTTCCAGAAGGCAAAGTTTGTTCCATTGAATAGAGGGGCCTTATTGGTTGAATTTCCTTCATGGCTTGACATGTTTAAGCTCTAGGATCTACCCTTAAATAAAAGGGGCCGTCTCTGATACCAATTGTTAGACAACTGAGAGGGGAGGGGGGTGAATCAGTTGTTACTGAGCTTAAACAATTATTCTTCTTTAAAAATCTTTTCAGAAACACTGAATGATGATCACAATAATGCAGAGAAATAAACACAGGCACATTCAGCATCAGTCACATATATGAGAAACACAGAGACAAATATTTTCCAAGGAAACCCATACAGGGTAAAAACCTCTTTTTCTTTATATGATAAGTAATAATTACATTCTTTATATTATCATACATATGAGCACAAACTCATAATGAGGCTACAACCTATGTTTAGCAAGCTGAAACTTGCTGAGAGCACCAACTCTCTATTTTCTCTAGCACCAACTAGAAGGAAGCACTAACTCCCTGGTTTCTCTAGCACCAACTAGAAGGAAGCACCAAATCCCTGTGTTAAAGAACCTACTTGAACCTCTGAGGACAACAGTCCTCCCTAGCACCTCCCAACCACCCTGAAATATAAATCTTTCCTACAGAAAATTATTACAGTGATATGATTTTCTACAATGTCTTACCAGACTTATCACTGTTCTGCTGCATTTTGTTGCTCTGTCTGCCTCATTCCCTTTCTGCTCACACCTCTTGCGTTGTATGTTCTTCTACTTTTTATGCTTTGTGTGCCATCTCCATTCTCTGCACAGTTCCTCTTCTGTGCTATTCAACTGCTGCACTCTCCTCCTTCTTCACACATGAATTACTTTCACCAATAACATTCACAACAAACTCCAACCTCAACAGCAACCCAATCTCTTCTCTATTCCGTGTATTTATAGCTTCTGTGCACCTTGTGCATTCAATGTTCTCCATGCCTCTACATGCATACTCTCCATCGTTATCCTCCACCTCTCGAGTGCTCTATCTGATCATCATCGTGACTCTTCAGCTTCTCTGGTGGTTCGCCTCACGTGTCCAACATCACTGTATGTTATACTGAGATTCCTCAGTCTTTCTGGCAGTTTAAGACTCTTCGTCTTCTCTGAGATAGTCAAACTCTTGATCTTCATCGACCATGATCAACGGTTCATGATATTGATGAATCAACGGTCCTGATCTCATCGTGATCTCGCATCTCGCTGTTCCTTTGTTGGAGATTTTCGTCACTCCAAGTCGCGATAGGTGAGACTCTTAGATCAATGGTCCACATCTTTTGATGTATTGACGGTCAGGATCATTTCATGATCTCTCATCTCATTGATCCTAAGATGGATATTTTTGTCACTCCAAGTCACGATAGGCGAGACTCTTAGATCAACGGTCCACAACTTTTGATGTAATGATGGTCAAGATCATTTCATGATCTCACATCTCGCGATTCCTGTGATGGAGGTTCTCATCACTCTAGGTCATGATAGGCGAGGCTCCGAGATGGAGCTCAGATCAACGGTCCACATTCTTGGTGATCTGACGGTCCTGATCTTCTCGCAATCTCGCATCTCGTGATTCCTTTGATGGAGGTTCTCGTCACTCCAAGTCGCGATAGACGAGACTCCGAGATGGAGCTCATATCAATGGTCCACGTTCTTGGTGATCCGACGGTCCTGATCTTCTCGCAATCTCGCATGTCGCGATTCCTATGATGGAGGTTCTCGTCACTCCAAGTCACGATAGGTGAGGCTCTGAGATGGATCTCAGATCAACGGTCCACGTTCTTGGTGATCCGACGATCCTGATCTTCTCGCAATCTCACATCTCGTGATTCCTGTGATGGAGGTTCTCGTCACTCAAAGTCGCGATAGGTGAGGCTCCGAGATGGAGCTCAGATCAACGGTCCACGTTCTTGGTGATCCGATGGTCCTGATCTTCTCAAAATCTTGCATCTCGCGATTCCTGTGATGGAGGTTCTCATCACTCCAAGTCACGATAGGCGAGGCTCCGACACGGACTAGAATCAATAGTCCAGATCAAAGCTTGATCTGACGGATTAGATTACATCACGATTTTGCATATCGCGAAATCGACATTCCTGATGTCAAGTGACTTTGTCATTTCAAAGTCCCGATCCCTGATGCCTCATGAAGAAAATCAATGGTCTAGATCTCATTCTTGTTTCAATGGCTGCGATTGCATCGCGATATCGCATATCGGCATTCTTGTTGTCAATGTTCTTTGACAACTTCAACTCACGATCCTCGAAACCCCGACAGGGAGTTGGATCAACGGTCCACATAACCCCTTGGGATGGACGGTCCTCCTACTTTCGGGATTTTGTGAGCCCATTTTCTCCTTGCACTTTAAACACCGTACAGGTTTTCCCCGATCCAACGGTGGTCAAATCCTGCACTCAGATCTAACGCCTGAGATCTATCCTCCTCTTTCGCACGTGCTCTTCTTGATTTTATTCATATCTGAGGGCCCTCATGCTGTCGATAATTTAGGATGGGATCCAACGATCAGCGACGCTTCTCCTCCAAGCTTACACATCCCTTTTACTTGGAATAATTTCAACTCTGCGCTAATTCCTCCTGAGCCTATGTTGTTCATGTTTGTCCATCGATGCACACTCTGATCTTGCCATCTTCACTATTGTACTTGCCAGCGTTTCCTTTGCGCTAATTCCTCCTGAGCCTACGTTGTTCCTATTTTTCCATCGATGCACACTCTGATCCTACCATCTTCACTGTTGTACTTGCTAGCATTTCCTTCGATCATTCGATCTTCCTGGCCTTATCTTCTATTTTCCTGTTGATCATCGGTGTTGTACTCAAGCCATCATTACTGCTGTACTTATCATCAATGAAAAGCTTATGCTTCCTGTAAAACATTTTCCAACAATTATGGCCCAACCATTGCTTTGTTTGCTGGGTTGTCCCAACTCACTGGTGTGTTTCACTTTCTTTCATAAAGATCTTCAAATGGTCTCATATTTAGGGATGTTTGATACTCATTGTTATAAGACAATTCCACCAAGTGCAAGTAATCCTCCCATTTGGATGGTCTATCCATCACATACATCCTCAACACATCTTGAATCACTTGATTTAATCTCTTTGCTTTCCCATTTGATTATGGATGATAGTTTCTACTAAAGTTCATATTGGTCCCAAACCCTTTGAATAATTCCTTCCAAAAATTTGATTTAAATTTTGGATCTTTGTCAATTACAATGGTCTTGGGTATACCATGCAGTTGAGAAATTTCCCTCATATAAATATCAGCAATGTTGATTTCCTTGTGAGTTATATTTACATGAATAAAGTGGGAATCTTTAGTAATCTTTTCCACCACCACCATGATGGAATCATGGTGGGGTTCGGCCTAGGGGTATTACATTTACCTCCCCCTTATTTATACTCTATCCTCATTGTAGTATATACACATATACAACCAAAATGTTAATAGTTTTTCAAAAATATGTGGATACTCTACCCACATAGCCTCTTCATTCTCCCAAGTTGCATCCTCATGACCGTACCAAGTCTATTGTACATTTACTATCCCTATGGATAGATTTTGGAGTTTCTTGATCTTCCAGTCCAATATGAAAAACGAATGCACTTGAAAGGTTCCTTTCAGCTTCACTTGAATCACATTCCAATCAATGACATGATTAGCCTCAAGTACATACTTTTAAAGCAATAATACATGGAATACATCATGAATACACATTGATGAAGGTAAAACAAGCATGTATGATACAAGAATAATCCTTTCTAGGATTTCAAATGGCCCACAATAACGAGTTTCCAACTTTGAAAAAATTCCCAATTTCAAGGAATTTCTCTTGGCCTTTACATTTAAGAATAGATGGTCACCCACTTTAAATTTTCTTTGGGTTCCGTCTCTATCAGCATATCTTGTTTTCCTGTCCTAGGAAGACTTTAAATTATGTTTTATTTTCATCATTTCTTCTTCCATTTCCCTGAGTAATTCTGGCCTAACTACTGCTCTGTCTTCTAGGTTGTCCCAACTCACTAGTTTGTTGCACTTTCTTCCATAAAGAGATTCAAATGGGATCATATTTAGGGATGCTTGATACACATTGTTATAATAAAACTCCACCAAGTGCAATTAATCCTCCCATTTGGATGGTTTATCCATCACATACATCCTCAACATATCTTCAATCACTTGATTTACTCTCTCTTTTTTCCCATCTGATTCTGGATGATAGGTTGTGCTAAAGTTCAAATTGGTCCCAAACCCTTTGAATAATCCCTTCCAAAAATTTGATTTAAATTTTGGACCTTTGTCAGTCACAATGGTCTTGGGTATACCATGCAGTCGGGAAATTTCCCTACATAAATATCAACAATGTTGATTTTCTTGTGAGTGAGATTTACTGGAATAAAGTGGGAAACTTTAGTAAGCTTGTCCACCACCACCATGATGTAATCATGTTTCTTGGTTTTTCTGGAAAGCTACGTGATGAAATCCATTGTTACAACTTCCCACTTCCACTCAAGAATGGATAATGGTTGTAGTAGACCAGTTGGGTGTTTGTGCTTAGTCTTGACTTTTTAAAATTCCAAACACTTAGAAATAAAACAATAAACTTCTTTCTTGATGCCTGACCAATAATATTGGTTCTTGATAGCTGCAACACTTTTACGATAACCTGGGTGTCCATCATAAGGCACATTATGCATTTCTCCCAATATCTTCAATTCCTGATGTTATCACTGAAATTTCATCCACAACATTGCACACAAATGGTTATAGAAATAGAGCAATGCGAACAACAATTAGTTCACCTGCAGCCCTGAAATGAATTCCAAAGGAAAAAACTATACGATTGGGTAAACAATTGACATGCGCAAATTCACCAAAAGAAGTGGGCGCATAATGCGTAGTGTTCACGGACCAAAAAATACCTCAGAGCGCACAATGTGCCAAGTGCATGACTGTGTACGAGAAAATCCACACACTTCTATGAAAGATGAATTTATAGATCTTTTCATCCCCCCAACCACTTATGGACCAACTCCCAACCTGATTTCAACTTCATATCTGAGCGAAATATGAATGGGGGGTTGGCAAGGACTAGAGGGTGCCCTAAAAGGCCCCTTCTTCACACCAAGAACCAATTACATTTTTCCTCAAATAATTTCTATAAATAAGAGCCATGGGTGCACTAAGAAACCAAGATCTTCATAGTATTGTTATGTTTCCTCATTTCTCCCTTGAGAATCCTCTTTTCTCTTTGGATCCTTCAAACATCATTGCAAAAGGCCATTCCACTCACCTCTTGAGGGAATAGGCATTGATTTTCTTCACCATTTTCCATTTTTCTTCCATTGTAAGAGTATATCTCCATTAGGGAACTCAATAGCCCTCCCAAGGAGGAAGAGGGAACTCATAAGTCTTCATTTTTCCTCTACGGTGTTTTTCCTACTAATATAGTTATCCATAGGTAGCATTATCTTGGTCATTGGTTGATTTTTTATGGTTCTAAGTTTCTCATGCATTCTAACTTTTATTCCTTAGTTGTTTTAGTTTGTTTATTTGTTTATTACATGTGTTTGTCTTGTTTAACCCACTCACAAACTTTTGTCTTTTCTAGCAGGCTCATCTAGACATGCAAGTGTTCTTGTTTTGCTCACCTAGGTGACAAAACCAACACAACAAATTGGCGATGATACTGGGGATCGGTATCAAATTCCACATTATTTGAGCTTAGAGAGCACTTATTTTTAATCAATTTTTCTTACATGTACCAAAACCGTCCTAGCCTTACCTATCAAAGGCAAAATTCTGAGCTGGAGGAGGAATATTTCACTCAAACATTTCTCCCTCGATGCGTAACAGGAAGTGCATGGATTTTCCTCCCACAAATGTGCACTCAGTGCACTGTGCACACCACAAACTTCTTTTCTCTATGAATTGTGTGCCCTTTGCGCACCTGTCAGAATTGCAACCAGCGCACATATCCAATTTTTCAAAATTGTAAGGTTTTTTGGATGATTTGAAGGCCCATAGCCTTCATATTGTTTTTCTTTCATGAACTCCATTTAGAATCATTTACCATATGAAAGGTTAGCTAGATATAGGCACTTAGGGGGTAAAAAGAACCAAATATTCTCCTCTTTCACTTTGGTTGCCACATGGATGGCTTGTTTGGTTTGTAAAATTTAAGTTGAGATTATTGATATCATACATAAAACACTTACATTGGGACCAAAATTTAACTTTGACCTTTGAGTATGCTCGTGTCTCGCACCTTAGAGTGATCTTGAGAATCAAAAAGGTGGTTAAAGGGACATTTCATCTCTCTTAACAAAAATATTTAGGAGAGGACAAAGCCCCCCTATGGTTCCTCTTAGTTTCTTTTGAAATCATCTTAAAGTTTTAAGGGCCCATACATGCCCACATGTTACAAACTTAGGATAATTTCTTGAAATTTTTTTCTTAGTTTACATCACTAGGGAATTTTAAATATCAAAGTAACGGGCCCATACATGCCCACATGCTTACAATATAGGATAGTTTTAAAATCTTTCTTATTGTAAACAAAATTTAGGAAGTTTAAAGGATTTGTAATGGACCCATATGTCCACATGCTAGTGCTTTAGGTATTTTAAAATTCTTCAAAGTTCTACCAATGACACTTAGTAAGATAGGTAACAAAGATTTGTAAGGACCACAAGAAGTCCACATGTTGCAATCTCACACCTAACTTATTAAAAACTTTTCACACTTTCACTTTCTCACACACAAAGTCACTTCTCACTCACATAATTTCCATTTTGAATTGTGGAGGTTGAAGTAGGGTTTCTCCAAAGGAATTTTAAAACATCCCACTACTTCTTTGGAAATTATCCACACCCACTTAAATCAAACGAGATTGGTTCACACCCCCAATATCTCAGCCCACCACATCTAATTGTTTTTCTAAGAACTCACTAAGTTTTCCTCCATAGGAGGTGCCAAAAGAAATTTTTTAGTCTAGGTAGGATCTCCGGGGTAGGCATTCAAATAAATCCCCATTATCAGGTTCTCACATTTTCAAATATTAGAAGTTCAAAAATAGGGAACTTTCAAATCCTCCAATTCAAGTGTTCCTACACCATAAGTAAGGGAGATACCCATGAAGGTTTGAAGGTTGAGGTCGAGTTGTTCTATGCATCCCCCCTTGAGTCACCCAACTCTTGGAAGGGATCCATCCCATGACCCATTTATGAGGCCAAAAATCTAAATGTCACACTTTGATTGAGGTACCTAGTGACCAAAATTTAGGACATCTACACAGGGGGCAATTGTGCACTGCAATTGCAACTTGATAAGATTTTGTGTGGCTATTGGGAAATATCTCCAGCTCTTTTGTGATATGCACCCTCTACCCCTCATTATAACTGATTATTTCAACCTTCACTAGTTCCTCTTCCGGTGGCTTCAAACCCCACTGTTGAGTGCTTTTGGAAGGCCCATTGATATTTAAGAGGAAGGACAATACATATTTTAGGACACGATAATTTTCTATTATTTGTTCCCCCACGTGGACAAAATCCACCTACCCACATGTTTTCTTATTTATAGTTGATTTATGTATGATGCTCATTTGATTAAATGCAGTTGTAAGTTGTACTATCATGTCAAGGTCCAAATTATACAAATCTCTTTTTCATTTATTTCTCTCATCACCATTTGCGAACATTCACTTTTCTAGTCAGACACCATAGAGGACCCACATAATCCTTGTCATTCCATATGCTTGCAAAATCTCCCTTCTATTCTAGGAGGAGTCCCTAGTATTGCCAACTCATAGAGTCAACTATCTCACACCCATGTGAGTCCTACTGTTTTGGGATCAACTGATACAAATTTATGCAGGAACATAATGAAATACAGAAATACACATAAATTTAGAGATGCAGTGGAAGTAAAACTTCATTTCATTAACAACAAATGACTGAAATATTCTTACAGATAGAATGGAAATAAAATAGCTCGGGCGCTGGTAGCTTATCTCTGAGAAGAGATGTGGTGGCTATTGTCCCATGAACTCTATGTTACAATGAGGCTCGAAGGCCTGTATATTATTAAGAAACAATGAAAAACCCTAAACATCTAAAAACCTAACCCTAGGAGATGAAATGCCAGAATATGGGCCCCATTGGGGTAAATTGGTACATTAATTTCCTGGGGTCATAACTTTGGGATACTATCTCCATTTGATGCACATGATACACCGTTAGAAATATCTATCCTAGGACTACACTGCTGACAGTGAATATAGAGTCTGGAATGAACTCATATTCACTGGAGCATTCATGCCCAAAAAACGTCATTTAGGGCCTCAAAACGGCTCCAGAAGTTCAAGATCTGAAAAACTGCTAAAAATAGTAAATTGTGCTATAATTAAGGAAACTAAAAAACTAAAAGAAACGATGGTGTGGGTCCAAGTGAAATAGGTGGGTGGTCACCAATATCCACCTGGATCATTCCTCCCCCCTTAGGAAGTAATGGTCCCCATTACGTTGAGTTCCTCCATGAGCTGAGGAAACTTCTACTGAACTTGGTCCCTATTGAGACACTTTCCCTGGTGAAGGAGTTGGCCTGCTTTGACAACTCGATATAGCTGGATCCTCTACTGGCAGGTGTTCTTGATATGTGTGTCCATAATCCGATCAGTTGTGGCTTGTTCCATGCAATTTGGGTTTAACTGTGTTGGTGTGAGTTGTTCTACCATGTCAGATGTGTCCAATAAAGGTGGAAAGTAGGGTTGAAGGCGGTCCACATTGAACACTGGGTGTAGAACAAGGAATGGTGGAATATTGAGCTTAAAGGCATTGTCCCCTACAACCTTGGTGATGGTGTATGGCCCATATCAGAGTGGGCTAATCTTGCAGTAGGGTCCAACGAGGTGCTCCTTTTGCAAATGTCACTTTGTCGCCCACCTGGAAGTTGTGTGGCACCTGATGTTGATCATGTTGTTGCTTGTACTTAGCATTGGATTTGTCTAAGATGTCATGAACCTATTGGCAGATGTGTTGAATATGCTCAATGAAGTTGTTTTCCTTGTCATCCTTAGACTGGACATGGGTTGAATCTCCCTGAGTAGCCGCAAATGGCATGGCTATGTCAATGGGACATAATGAATGTAATCCCAAGCCCACCTGAAAGGGGTTGTGGCTGGTTGATCTATGCAGAGCCTGGTTGTATATGTGTTTTACATATGGGAGGCTCTCATCCCATGTGCATGGATGCTTTGAGTTGTACATGGGAAAAATGTGTACAATCATCCGGTTTATGACCTTTGTCTGGCCATCAGTTTGCAGATGGAAAGATGTGGACTTGGTGAGCTTGGTGTCTAGCATTGACCAGAGGCTGGACCAAAATGTACTGAGGAACCTGTTGTCCTGATATGCGATTATAGACTATGGGATCCCAAAGTGTACCCAAACTCACTTAAAGAAGAGTTTAGCAGTGTCTTTTGCTGTGATATTCTTCTTGCGGACCATCATAATGGACATCTTTGAGAATATGTCGACGAACACAAAAACACAGTCATTTCAATGCTTAGTATAAGGAAGGCCCGACATGTAATCCATGGAGATGGATTCCCAAGGTCGACTAGGGGTGGGCAGCGGAGTATAGAGGCCTTTCTTTTTGATGGTCGGTTTGGCAATGGTGCAAGCATTGGAGGAACTGATGTACTTCCCGACATCTTGTCGAAGGTTTGAACATTAGAAATACTTTTTCAATACTACCACAATTTTCTCGACCCCGAAATGCCCAACAACCCGACTGTAGTGCGCCTCCTAAATCATCTTGGAACGCTCACTTGAAGTAACAAAAATATGTCCCAAGTGACATAGTAGGGAATCCTGGAGGTGAAAATTAGGAGTTTTCTTACCCTCCAAGAGCGTATTGTATGTGTGGCCAAATTTTGGATCACTTTTATAGAGAAGAGGCCAATCAGAAGTCTCGCTCCCACAAGAATTGAGCACCGTGGTTAGCGCCATGATAGGGAGTTGGCTGAGGCAGTCTGCAACATTATTAGTTCTTCCTTTCTTGTACTTAATGTTCAAATTAAACTATTGCAGGTATGTGGACCACTTCTGATGGTGATTGTTCTACAACTTCCCTTGTGTTTGTATGAACTAAAAGGGTCGGTGGTCTATGTGGATGACCATTTCCTTTCCAAAAATTTAATGCTTCCATTGTCGGCAAGATTGCATAATGGAATACATCTCTTTGTCATAAGTGGGATACTTATGGAATATATCGGAAAGTGTCTCACTATGATATGCCACTGGATGACCCTGTTGAGTAAGGACTACCCCAATAGCACAGTCAGAGGCATTTGTCTTGATCTCAAAGGGTTGTTGCAAGTCTGGTAATGTGAGCACTGGTGCAGAGCAGAGACGATGCTTCAAATTGTCGAATGCCTTCTATTGAGATTCAGACCAAAATAATTTTGCTTTCACTCCTCCCTTGGTGACTTGACTCAAGAGCCAAGTGACATGAGAGAATCCCAACACAAACCTGCGGTAGAAATTGGCAAGACCCAAAAAGATGTGAAGCTTTGTTAGGGTGGTTGGGGTTGGCCAATATCGAATGACTTGGATCTTGGATGGATCCACATGCACCCCCTTCTCATCAAAAATTTATCCCAGATACTGAACCTGGGTCATGCCAAAAGTGCACTTCTCTAAATTGGCACACAACTTGTGTTGCCACAGTGTCTGAAGGACTTGTCGGATGTGGTGGAGGTTCTCTTCCCAAGTCTGGATGAAGATTAAAATGTCATCCAAGTACACCACTACAAATGAGTTGGTGAATGGTCGCAAGATGTCATCCATTAGTCTCATGAAGGTTTTAGGGGCATTCGTCAACCCAAAAGGCATGACCAACCATTCGAAAAGTCCCTCCTTGGATTTGAAGGTAGTCTTCCACACATCAAAGGGTTCGATTGGTACTTGGTGATACCCAGACTTCAAGTCGATCTTGCTGAAATATTTCTCCCCCTTGAGCTAGTCCAGAAGGTCATCAATTCATGGGATCGGGTACCTATTCTGGATAATGATCTTGTTCATTGCCCGATAGTCAATGTAGAGTCTCCAAGTCCCATCCTTCTTCTGCAGCAGCACATTTGGGCTACCGCAGGGCGATGAAATTGGCTAGATGTGACCTTTATGCAATAGCTCCTGAATCTGCCTCTTGATTTTATCATTCTCCAAAACAAAGCACCAATAGATTGGTCCATTGGGTAGCGACACACCTAGGGTCAGATCGATGGGGTTCTTGACCTGACAGTGTAGAGGCACCCCAACGGGGGAGGTGAAGATGTCCTCATACTCCTCCATGACCTTATCCATGTATTATTATCGTTCAGAGGGGCCCTGTCTAGAGTTCATGGCCACAATATTCTTATTTCCCTAAGGGCGGATCATTAGGAAAACAAATTTCTTGGTTTTTGCAATGAGATTACTACATTGTTTTGCATTAACCAAAGAGATGGTTGTAGGCAGAGATATTTCCAGTATATTGTACAATGTATTGCCCAAAGTAATAATAACAACACGAGGCCTGGACTCATACACAACATGTCACTTCCACAAGTATGGTTGGCCTAATAATACATCAGAAACATCAATAGGAGCAATGTCATATAATACCTCATTTGTGAAGGGCTTGATGTTGTAGGGAAGTCGACATTGTTGGCTTACGTGGAGGTCCCGTCCTTGGTGCAGCCACTCGATGGTGTATAGTTGTGGGTGTGTTGTGGTTGGCAAGGCCAACCATTTCACAAACTCTACTGAGATGAGGTTCTTTTGGCTCCCGTTGTCGACAATGAACTGCAATGGGGAACCCTTTAACCACATCTGGGAATGGAAGAGGTGCTCCACCTCCTCTAGATCTTTCAGTTCCTTCTTCTAGATCTTCATGGTCGCAACAGTGGTGTTGGGTTCTGCATCGATAATCTGTTTCCCCCGTCATTCCCCTTTTTGGGTTTTGATTCCGAGTCGAATCCTACATCCGATTTAGAATCCTTCAACTCAACTACCAGTGACTACCTAGCCTAACAGTCACTTGTGTTGTGAGTGGATCTCTTATGGAACTCACACCACTTTCGTGTGTCCTCTTTTGGCTTTGTGATGTTGTTCTTTTCTTGTGGCTTTGGCGGGCTGTCCTGGGTCGCCCCACCTTGGGTTGGTCCTTTGTTGGAGATTTTAGGGGTACCTTTCCCTTGCCTCTGGTTCACAGAACCAAAGTCTCGCTTCTTCTGTTTGAACTTCTACAAAATCTTGGTAGCATACCGGTATGCCACACCAAGAGAGGAGATGTTGAGGAACTCCATTTCCTCCTGAATGTATCTATGAATACATCTACGGTACTTTAACACCAATTTTTTCTCTGAATCTTTGATACCCAACTTTGTGCGTAGGGTATGGAACATATTCGTCAGCTCATGCACATCTTGGTCCCTTTGCTTCCGCAATGTAGTCCACTGTATGTATTTTTCCTCATAGCTCCCCACGGGATAATATTGTTCCTTGATAGCATCTCGAAAGGAATTCCAAGTGGGTACGATTGAGAATAGAGAGGGTTCCCCCTCGCTCTTTTGATCCTAGTAGGTTTCCCACCATTCCTTAACATGGGGAGAGGCTTTAAGGAGTGCAAAAATGATCCTTTCTCGGTTGGAAAAGTCATGAACCGAGAAATATCCTTATAGTAGATTCAACCATCTATCAATTCCATCTGCATCTATTTGTCCCTCAAATATGGGAATTTCAAATTTCACTTGTACCTTAAAAGGAGTGGCATCTCCAGAGTGGCTGTTGGATGTAGATGCGCTGCTAGTGGTCAGTCATTGAAGGATCTGGGAAAAGTTGTCCATCATCACATTCCTTTGTTTCTCGAGGGCCTCCTTAAGCAATAATTTGATAAGATCTCCTGATCCCTCATATTTCTTTTGTATCCCCATGGGCGACCATCGGGGTTTGCGAGGATGATCTTGCAACGGTTCAACCAGATCGATCCCTAACTCCTTATACCTTGATCTCGTTGGGGACATGCAAAGAAGGATCAATAAAGAGAAGACTTCTCTGATACCACTGATATGGATTTATGCAGGAACACAATGAAATACAGAAATACACATAAACACAGAGATGCAATGGAATTAAAACTTCATTTCATTAACAACAAATGACTGAAATATGCTTACAGATAGAATGGAAATAAAATAGCTCAAGCGTTGGTAGCTTATCTCTGAGAAGAGATGTGGCGTCTAATGGCCTATGAACTCTGTGTTACAATGAGGCTCAAAGGCCTATATATTATTGAGAAATAATGAAAAATCCTAAACATCCAAAAACCTAACCCGAGGAGATGAAACGCTAGAATATGGACCCCGTTGGGGTAAATTGGTACATCAATTTCCCGGGGTCGTAACTTTGGCATACTATCTCCATTTGACGCACATGATACATCGTCAAAAATATCTATCTGAGGAATACACCGCTGATAGTGAATATCGAGTCCATAATAGACTCATATTCGCCGGAGAATTCATGCCAAAAAAACATCGTTTAGGGCCTCAAAACGGCTCCGGAAGTTCAGGATTTGAAAAAATGCTAAAAATAGTAAATTGTGCTATAATTAAAGAAACTGAAAAACTGAAAGAAACAATGGTGTGGGTCCAAGTGGAATAGGTGGGTGGTCACCAATATCCACCTGTATAATCACCTTTACTTGGTTCCACTTTGCTTGAGTCCAATTCCCAAGGCCATTCATCCACTAGTTCTCCTTCACAAGGAGGTGGGGGGAAAAATTCTTCTCAAGGGGGAAGTACAACCCCACCAAATCCCTCTCAAGGGTCAGTTCCACTACCTTCTCACACAATGGTTGGAGATAATCCTCCACCAAATCCCCTTATTCCATACTTGGCATTGCTCAACATTCCTAATTTGACGAAAATCACACATGAACCCATTCTACATGACCCCACATGGCCCAATATGCCTACCAAACTACCTTCAGATATTCCAAAATTTGAAGGAAAAATGGGGGAAGAGCCCGCCAACCATGTTATGACCTTCCACTTATGGTTCTCTTCAAACAACATCATGGATGATTCCATCTGCCTAAGTTTATTTCAAAGAAAGCTCACTGGTCCATTAGCCAAATGGTATGTGGATGCAAAATTAGGGTCCCATGTGACTTTTGAAACATTGGCCAAAGCCCTTTTATCCTTTTTTCAACTACTAGTTCATCATGACATTGGTTTAGAACTGCTCTATAAGTGCAAACAAACCACCGCTATGCATATTTCCGACCACATCCAAGAATGGAGTCGGTGACATAGTTTTTGTAAAGCAGAAACCACCAAAGAACAATGCCTCAATTGGTTTTGTAAAATTACATATATAAAATGTATTCAGAACAAAAATAAATAGCTAGAAATGGTAGATGAACAACAATATAACCAGAACAACACCACAATAATACCAAAATGATACCAGAATAACACCAGAAAGAGCACTTTGATTACTGAGAGCAATGTTCACTTGCCTCTTCAAGGGGGAAACCTCCAACAGAGCAGATCTCTATTACAATAATATCCAAGACAAAACTTCTCATACCCTCGACTCTTGTTTATACTAAATATGTTTGTCAAAAGAACAATCTATAGAAAGATCCTTCTATAAGAGGAAGCTTCTATTAGGTCTTCCTACATTGGACTTATTCTTCCTTAATGCTAGGCCTTATTACTATTGACCTTTATTACATGGAAATATATTATTCTACCTACATGAGGGGTTAGGTCCCTAACATGTCATCCCCCTTAAAAACATCCTTTTCCTCAAGCCTTGATATGAGTAAATTTCTGTAGAATAGTAGTTGTTCCCAAGTGGCATCTGTTGGAGTTGTATCTTTCCACTGGACTAACACTTCCTTGATGGTTCGCTGATGCAGATGACACTCACATTGGTCCAAAACTACTTGTGGCTATAGCCAAATGGAGCCTTCTTCGTCCAACTTGGGAAGGTTGGTTTGATTTTGGCACTTAGTTCCAATCACTTTCTTTAAGAAAGAAACATGAAAAACAATATGGATCTTAGAATGAATGGGAAAAGCTAACTGATAGGCCACTTGTCCCACCCACTTGAGAATGGTATAAGGACCATAAAATTTGGGCACCAGTTTTTGAAAATGGTCAGCCTTGAGGGAATTTTGCTTGTAAGGTTGCAGTCGAAGAAACACCTGATCCCCTTCTGCAAATTGATGTTAAGATCAACCTTGATCTCCTTGTTTCTTCATGTGATTCTAGGCCATGAACAAATTCTCTTTGAGGGTATGAAGAATAACCTCTTGAATTATAAGTGTTTGATCAACTGCCTGGACCTTTGATACACCTAGAAAATATAAGAGAAATGAAGGTAGATTTTGTCCATATACCACTTCAAAAGGAGTCATGTGGGTAGCTATATGGTAATAAGTTTTGTACCACTATTCATCTAGTGGTAACCATTGACCCCACTGATTTTGACTTTCCGATGCAAAACACCTCAAATATGTTTCCAAACACTTGTTGACCACTTCAGTTTGACCATCAGTTTGGGGATGATAAGTTGTGATGAGGTTCATTTGGGTGCCTTCGATCTTGAACATTTCTTTCCAAAAATTGTTGGTGAAATTTGGGTCGCGATAAAAAAAAATAGAATGTGGCATGCCATGAAGCTTGAAGACCCGATCCATGAAAATTTGAGTGATCGTGGATGTTGTAAATGGGTGTTGAAGAGAACATAAATGATCATACTTGGAAATACGATCAACTACCACCATGATGACTGATTTATTTCCCAATTTAGGTAAGGCTATAATAAAATCCATAGAGATATCCTGCCAAATAGTAGGTGGAATCGGAAGCGGTTGTAGTGTGCCAGGAGATTTGATTGTTTCTCCATTTGTTGGCCCTTCATCATGTATTAAGGAAGAAGGTGAAGATTAAGGAAAAATAAATACAAATCATGAAGTGCGTGGAAGTAACACAAACCAAGAAGGGTCGAAGTGGTTAGAGAAGAAGAAAAGAAGGAGCGATGTAAAGGAAAATTGAGTCGTTAAAGGATAAGATCAAGGAAGACAAAGAAACAAGGAAGATGAATCGTGGACAGATCAACAATTGAAAGAAGACACTAACAGGTGATTTGGAGCACCTCACGGAGAATAAGGAAGGATAGGGTGGTGAATTCCTCAAAACGTAGGTTATCTGGCACCTAGGGTTTTGGACCTAGGTTTTGGCACCTAGGGTTTTGGATCTAGGGTTTTGGCACCTTGGCTTCAGTCTAAGGCTTTCTAAGAGTCATGAAATGTATAAAAAGAGGTCTAGAAGAGTTGAGAGGGGTTCTTCACTGATTTTTGTTGGCAGTAAGAAATATTTAGAGATAGAAGTGTTTTGTATTATGGATCTTCAGCTCTGTGCGAAGATCAACCCTGCAGTTGGGTGTGCAGGGAGGGGAGATAAAGAGAAAGAGAGAGAAATATTTGCAACTAAGTGCATAGATAGAACTATATGTTTTCATCTAATATATCAAGAAACATAGTTATGTGGATGTAGCCCTAGGGAGAGGGTGAACCATGTAAATATTTTTGTTCTTTGTGGATGATGTTGTGTTATTTGTTATCTATTATACTGTTATTGCATGGTTGTTCTCCCTATTAAATATGAGAGATATAACTAACTTCACGAAGTAAGATTAATAGTGGTAAAGAATCTATAGGTTATCTTGTGTTTTTGTTATGAAATCATCCTACATTTCCTTTGTATAAGTTTTAAACCTATGAAGTAAAGCAATGCATATAGATTCTGAAGCAAAATAGAATTTAATCAATGACTCATTCACATAGTACACAAAGATATTATACCGAAAACCCTCAACCGAGAAAACCTTTCTTATATTCATTATATCGAATTTCACCATTCACTATACAATATATACAATGCTTTTAGGTATTCCGTAGATACCAAAACCCTAATCCCTAAAACCGGGATTATTTTTAGTAAACTTCTAAAAATAGAAAAATCTGCTAAAAATAGCAAAAACCAGGATTATTTTTAGTAAAACAAGACCAGTACGATGGATTGTCAAACGCAGTTGTCATATCTGACACACCCACACACACACATGAAAAGAATATAACACATACCCAACATTCTACCACTGGTTGTTTTCTTTGCATCCAGAGGTCCAGGGGATCATATAGTCAACAATCCAGGGCAACAATGCCCATTGTTACTCTACACCAAGAGAAATTTTCTATGCTCACAGACTTTGTCAATGAATCTACAACATTCTTCAAAGTGTCAACCTTTTCTAGCAACACCTTCTTTTCCTCAACCATGTCTCTCACAAAGTGATACTGTACATCAATATGCTTTTTCTTCGAATGATAAGATGGGTTCTTTGCCAGGAAGATTGAACTCTGACTGTCACAATCTAATATCACTACTTATTGCACCAACCCAATACATGAACACAATATTTGTAACCATATTGCTTCCTTGCTTGCATGAGTGGCTGCCATGTATTCAACTTCTATAGTTGAGAGTGCTACTATAGCTTGTCTTTTTCTCATCCAACTGATTTCTCCTCCAAATAGGTTAAACACATACCCACTTGTATATCTTCTACAATCCAAATCTCCATCCTAGTCTGCATCAACAAATCCATGTATGTCCAACACTCTGTCCAATCCTGGTCTTCCTTGGTAGCACAATCCATAACTAGTAGTGCCACGCAGATACCCGAAGACCCTCTTTACTGTTTTCTAATGCTCCTTCCCTGGTTTTGGCATATACCTTCTCAAAACTCCCACTGCATGTGCAATGTCCAGTCTAGTACAAACCATTGCATACATTAAACTGCCAACTGCACTAGCATACAAAACATGGGACATGTCCTCTTCTTCTTCCTGTGTCTTGGGACACTTATCTGCAGATAAATTTACACCTATAGGAATAGGAACCTTGACTGGTTTACTTCCATGCATATTAAACCTCTACAATATTGTCTCAACATATTTTCTCTGATTCAACCAAAGTTTATTGTTTGCACGATCTCTTTTAATATCCATTTCTAGAATGAAGTTAGCAGCACCAAGATCCTTCATGTCAAATTTGGAGGATATTTGGGATTTCACCTCCTTGATAACATCCATGTTATTTCCTACCAACAACATGTCATCAACATACAACACTACATAAATGAAGTGATTACCAACCTTCTTGGAATATACACAGTGATCAACCCCGCTTATTACAAATCCCAATCCAAGGATGTATGTGTCAAACTTTTGGTACCACATCCTAGGTGATTGCTTCAGACTATATAGTGACTTCTTTAGCTTACATACCAGCTCTTTCTTTCCCTTCACTACAAATCCTTCTGGCTGCTTCATGTAGATTTCTTCTTCTAGATCCCCATGTAGGAATGTTTTCATCACATCCATCTGTTCCACTTCAATATCAAAAGCAACAACAATAGATAAAATAAATTTAATAGAAGTTAACTTAGAAATAGGAGAAAAAAACTCACCAAAGTCAATTCCCTCTACCTAGGAATAACCTTTTGCTACTAACCGACCTTTGTATTTCTCCACTTTACCTTGTGCATTAAACTTCTTCTTAAACAACCATTTTCTACCAACAGTTTTTCTTCCAGCTGGCAACTCAACTATATCCCATGCCTCATTCTTATCCAAGGCATTCATTTCTTCAACCATGGCCTTCTTCCAGAGTTTACTATCCTCCGAATTCACTACTTTCCTAACAGTTCTGGGATCATCATAAGTAATAGATAAATCAAAATTGGAATGGAAATTAGGTGGACTATACCTTTTTGGTTGCCTTTTATCTCTCACTGATCTCCTCAATACTGGGGTATGAGGTTCTTCTTCTTCTTCTTCTTCTTCTTTTGCTTCCTCTTCTTTAGATGATTTAGATTTTTCATCATCCAACTCAAGCTCTATTTTCTCAGGTTCATCTTGCATTGGTAGGTGTTTGCACCCAATTCGTCACTAGGTGAGCAAATAAAAGGTGCTTACATGCCCAGTTGGGCTCTGTTAGGCATGACAGCTGTAAAAGGAAAGGTTAGAAAGAGAAACTACAAAGTTATAAACAAGAATTTAACCTAAAACAAACTAAAACTATGAGCATATGAAAAAATGAAAAATAAACACAAATGGACCAATATCACCAATGTATAAGCTGATCTATTGATGAAATCCAAAGGCACAATGAAGAAAGGGGACTTGGGTCCCTTCTTTCTCCAATGGAAGGCTCTTGAGGCCCTCACTAGCTTGCTCTCCTTACAATGAAAAGATGAAAATGTGGGTGAAAGAACTCTTAGCTTATCCACTCAAGGGAGAGATGGATAGCTCTTGTGAAATGATGCCTATGTATTCTTGTCAAAGAATGAGTCCTTAACAATCTTGGCAGCATAACAATGCATGGAATTCCTTGAGAAAGTGATGGTTATTCATGTCTTTTTATAGCCTAGCATTGGGTTATAATGTAACCTCTTTGGAGTGTGAAAAGGGGTTCTTTAGGACTCAATTAGGTCTTTGACCAGCCCACCATGTAGATTGAGCTCGGATTTGGTGTCAAATCGACTTGGGAGCTGATCCATTAGTGGTTGGGAGGCCGACCAATTTCAATAAATGCACCGTTTAGCAGGTGCACGGGTTTTTTGCACAACAGCTGCGCATCGTGCGCGCATGCGCGCATTGTACGTTGTTGTTCCGCGCATATGCGCGCGCACCCAGATCCTATAAAGCTCCCTTCAATGTTTTGGTCACTTGGTATAGTTTTTGACCCTTTTGCAATGCTGTGGAATTAATCCTGTGCCATGAATGACTTAAGTCCTGTTTTGACGATGCGGATTTCTTGTCGCCATGTGCAGACGAAATTTCAGTGATAACAGATGCCCCCTGATGGATGAGGTTAGGAGCATACGTATAGCCGAAATTCATCAATGTTTCTTTTACTGAGAATGGTGTTGTAAGGGAGCGCAAGAGTGGGACCGTGTAGAGCGGTCCGTTGGAGAAGAAAGGAACCTGTAGAAGCCGACTTTCCACAGGGTGTGTAACAATATATAATTGTGTACAAACGAGGCGGGCATGCCCCATGCTCGTATAAGGTAACTCTGAAAAAAGATGACGAAAACCTTGGTGTATATAACTGCAGTGCCCTCGGGGGCGGGATGATAAAGGTAGAAGACAATTCTGTAAAGGAACATACTCTGAACCATAGGTAAAGGTCACGGAAATAAACAATGATGGTGATGTGGGCATTGATGGCCCTACCAAGTTCAGAGGTCTTCAACAACTGATAAGAAAAACTGCAATAGTCGCAAAGTAAGACCCACCGAAACATGAGAAAGTGTTGGCGTCGAATGTTTATGGGGGTCAACGACATCAGGGAGCAATGGTGTTTCCCCCTGTGCCATCCGAGATCTCTCATTGAATGGAAAATGAGAATCAAGATACTGTCGCCCTTCTGGAAAATTGTGCTGGTGTCGACAAAAAGGGGGACACGACTCCCAGAAGCAAAGGGCTTCACGAAATCTACTGTGGTGAAGAAGTGGCAGAGGTACATGGGCGGAGTCAAGACGTGGGAAGACTGCAGACTGCCCTTGGTTGGAGGGTGTATGATATAAGGCGTGGCCGCAACCGTGTGACAAGATCAAGTGTCAGGGGGGACGACAAGATCAGGGATAAGTTGTGCCAGAGGCGGGACAAGGTGAGAAAATTCAGAGGATAAATGGTAAGTGACTTGGGGAGTACTCTGAAGATATAGACGATGTTGGCGAGGGAAAAATGAGAAGTAATGCGCCAACCAAGGGTGTCATGGGTGACGTATGGCCAAAAAGGAAAGCAGGTCGCCAACGGTGACGGAAAAAGTAAATAACTGAAAATAAAGGTGTTTGTACAATACATAATGAATAATTTTTGGGAAAGATGTACAAATACAGAAACGGGTGCCCCAGTGTGAAATGAGTGCCCCAGGGAGAGCATAAATTTCTTGGAAAAATGATGAAGGGTGGGGGCCCCATTGGTGAGTTTCTGTATGAGGTAGGTGAAATGGAGATAGGTTCGCAGATGGGCAAACTAATGGTGGATGAAATGGTGGGTTCATGAGCCTGCGGAGGTGCAGGTAAAAAAGAACATAGCCATAAAGCGATGATCTGGGAGTCCGTATGGGAAGCTAGCAAAAGGAGGAGAAGAAGCATGTGGTTGATTCGCAACATGATGAAAGACTATCGGGACTCCCATCCCTAAAGGGTAATGAATAAAAACATGAGTGTCAAGAGTGCAAAAAGGTGCTATGAATGAGACAACTCATGTGGGTAAGAATGCTACCGGGCTACAGTACCGATGATGCAAACGAAGGTGTGAGTATTGCAGATCCGGGAATGGTTATCCTAAAGGCGAATATCAGAGGGTGTGACTGGGAATGTAAATGCAATACAGCGGGAGAGACTACATGCCAGTGCTGAGTATATACCTAAAGGAATGATGTTG
>SNQJ01S0071296.1:24861-38362 GCA_010110895.2 Picea sitchensis | reverse complement strand
CTTATTAATATTGACCTTTATTACATCTGAATACATTGATCTACCTATGTGTGGGTTGGGACCTTAACATAAAAGATCTATCCAAACAGGAATTCCTACTGTTATCACTGAAATTTCATCCGCACATGGCGACAAGAACTCCGCATCGTCAAAACAGGACTGAAGTCATTCATGGCACAGGATTAATTCCACAGCATTGCAAAAGGGTCAAAAACTATACCAAGTGACCAAAAAATTGAAGGGCTCTTTACAGAATCTGGGTGTGCGCGCATATGCGCGGAACAACAACGTACAATGCGTGCATGCGCGCACGATGCACAGTTGTTGGACAAAAAACCCGTGCACCTGCTAAACGACACATTTATTGAAATTGGTCGGCCTCCCAACCACTAATGGATCAGCTCCCAAGTCGATTTGACACCAAATCCGAGCTCAATTTGCATGGTGGGTTGGTCAAAGACCTAATTGAGCCCTAAAGAGCCCCTTTTCACACTCCAAAGAGGTTACATTATAACCCAATGCTAGGCTATAAAAAGCCATGAATAACCATCACTTTCTCAAGGAATTCCATGCATTGTTATGCTTCCAATATTGTTAAGGACTCATTCTTTGACAAGAATACATAGGCATCATTTCACAAGAGCTATCCATCTCTCCCTTGAGTGGATAAGCTAGGAGTTCTTTCACCCACATTTTCATCTTTTCATTGTAAGGAGAGCAAGCTAGTGAGGGCCTCAAGAGCCTTCCATTAGAGAAAGAAGAGACCCAAGTCCCCTTTCTTCATTGTGCCTTTGGATTTCATCAATAGATCAGCTTATACATTGGTGATATTGGTCCATTTTTGTTTATTTTTCATTTTTTCATATGCTCATAGTTTTAGTTTGTTTTAGTTTAAATTCTTGTTTATAACTTTGTAGTTTCTCTTTCTAACCTTTCCTTTTACAACTGTCATGCCTAGCAGAGCCCAACTGGGCATGTAAGCACCTTTTATTTGCTCACCTAGTGACGAATTGGGTGCAAACATATTGGCGACCGTACTGGGGAGTTGGTATCAATTCCTCCCTCATTTGGGTTTATTTTTCTTACCTTTTTCTTTCATTAACCTGCAGGTTCACAAACCGGCCTCAGTCGACCTGCTAACCAGTCAATTCACAAGAAATTGGAGAGAAATCCATCCGGATTTTTCTTCTCGGACTTTTGACACAGGCGCGTGGGTATTCCACCCCACAGGCGTGCGTCGTGCGCGCATGCACTTTTTTAGCAGTTTCTTCCGACGGGCATGCGCTTTATTCCTTAATTCTGTCAGCGCGCGGGCGCCATATGCGCCTCTGTCTACACTATAGGCTGCGCATCTGCACTAAATTTTTCACATTGTAAGGTCTTGAATGTGGGGAAAATCATTTTCCTTCTTAAGAATGATGATATGCATGCTCTAAATACTGCACCACTTAGACCCCTCAACTTATAAAGGGGATAATCAAACAAACATAGGCACTTAGGTGGATAAAAATCATTTTCCCTTATTTGCTTTTTGCCACGTGGATGGCTTGCTTTGGTTTATAAATCTAAGTTGAACATCAATTCTAATCACATCTAATTCACATTTGGGACTAGAAATTTAAGTAACAATCTTGAGTATGCTCTTCTCTTGCGCCATCAAGCGATCTTGAGAACCAGAAAAGGATTGCGAAAACGGTTTCGTCTCCCTTAAACAAAGTTTCAAAACTTTTAGGAGAGGACAAAGGCCCTTTTGGGACCCCTCTTAGTTTCAGTTTTCAAACATATCCTAAATTTGTAACGAGCCCATACATGCCCACATGTCACAAAAGTAGGATAGTGTTTGAATTCCTGCTTTCTTAGATCAAAAAACTAGGAGAGTTTAAAAGTTTGTAATGGGCCAACACATGCCCACATGTTCAATCTAGGATAGTTTCATGCTTTTTCTAGATTAACTCACACATAGGGAGTTAAAGGATAGTAACGGACCACAATGTCCACATGCTAGTCTCCTAGGGCTTTTAAAATTCTGCAAGGTTGTACAAATGAAATCTAGCTATTTAGGTAATCAAACTCTTGTAAAGGACCAAGCGATGTCCACATGTTGCAAGGTGACATCTAAATAACTAAAAATTTGGTACACTTTCACTCAGACACGAAAGCCACTTTTTCACTCACATAGCCTCGTCTCAAAACGTGGTGGTCTAAGTAGGTCTCCTCGAAAGGGATTCTGAAAACACCCCATCTTTTCTTGATTGGACTATCCACTCCCACTTTTAATCAAACGAGGTTGGTTTTCACCCCCAGCCTCACAAAACAAATTCATCTAAAATCTTTCTAACAACTCACTAAGTTGTCCTCCACAGGAGGTGCCAAAAGAAAATTTTAGTCTAGGTAGGATTGCGGGGGTAGGCATCCAAATAACCCCCCGTTATCTAGTTCTCACATTTTCAAACATAGAAGTTGACAAATAGGGAACTTTCAAATCCTCCAAGTCCAGCGTTCCAATCATCATAAGGCAGGGAGATACCCATGAAGGGTCAAAGGCTGAGGTCCGGTTGTTCTGTGTGTCCCCCCTTGAGGCACCCACCTCTTGGACGAGATCCATACCGTGACCCATTTCTTAGGCCGAAAATCTAAATGTCGCGCTTGGACCAAGGTACCTAGTGACCAATTTTAGGACATCTACCTAGGTGGCAGTTGTGGGCTGCAATCGCACCTTGATTGGATTTTGTGTGGCTATTGGGAAGTATCGCCAGCTCTTTCGGGATATTGCCCCCTCTACCCATCATTGTAACTAGTTATTTCATCCTTCACTAATGTCTCTTCCGGTGACTTCAGACCCCACTGTTGAGAGCTATTGGAAGGTCCAGTGTTATTTGAGAGGAAGGACATTACGTCTTCTAGGACACGAGCATTTGCTTTCTTTTGATTCCCCCACGCAGACAAAACCCTCTTACCCACATATATGTTTCTTTCTCATTTATGTATGATGCACACTTGATTACAGTTTGACTTTGATATATATATTGTGTAGACAATTATAGCAAAGGCTCTTGTTTCTATATTTCTCTCACCACTTGTTGCACACATTTCACACAATTAGTCTGACATCATTGGGGAACCACAGAACCCCCATCGTTCACAACGCTTGCTCAACCTTCCTCCTATCTTGGGGGGAGTATCTAGTCGTACTCGTTCATCGGTACCTCCGTCACACACTCCTGTAAGTGCTACCATCTTAGGATCAGCTTTGCTTGGTTCTACCTTACTTGTGTCCAATTCCCAAGGTCACACAGTCGCTCGCTCTCCTTTGCACGGAAGCGGGGGACCCACTTCCTCTCAAGGAGGGAGTACCAACCCACCTAGTCCCCATCAAGGGTCAGGTTCACAACACACCATGGCTAGAACTAACATTCCTACCCCACTACATATTCCATACTTGGCCTCTCTCAACATACCGGATCTCACCAAGCTCACTAATGATCCTATATTGCACGATCCCACATGGCCTGCAATGCCAACAAAACTTCCTTCAGACATACCAAAGTTCGAAGGAAAGGCATGAGATGACCCCGCCAACCATGTCATGACTTTTCATCTATGGTGCTCTTCTAATAGCATTATGGATGATTCTGTCAGACTGCGATTATTTCAACGCCCACTTACTGGCCCATCAACCAAATGGTATGTCGAAGAAAAATCAGGGTCGCATACGACCTTTGAATCCTTGGCCAAAGCATTCTTAACTTTCTTCCAATTACCCATCCGCCATGACAATGGTCTAGAACTACTGTCTAACTTCAAACAGACCTCAGCCACCCACATCGTTGATCACATTCATGAGTGGCGTAGGCGATGTAGTTTGTGTAAAGCAGAAACCACCAAGCAACAGTGCCTTGATTGGTTTCTTTGATCACTTGTCACACTCCTTGGCAAAGATGTCACTTCCACCTTCCCTCAGTCTGAAGAGGAAGCCATTAGTAAGGCCCAACAATATGACCTCATTTACGCACAATCAGGATACTTGTACACAGTACTTCCTGATCTGCCAAAACCTGTGCCATTTGGCCAGGACAAACCTGGGATGTCTCACTCAACAGACGGACTAATAGGTGCCACCACACAACATGGTCCACAACCCCAACCACCACCAATGTATGGAACACCTCAATACCCATCGGCCTATGGGGGCAATCCTTACTTTCCCCCACCCCCTTATCAACAGCCGTATCATGTTGCTATGCCTCCACCCATCAATGGACCACCACCGGAACCCCCCATACATCCACCTATTCCTCCAAATAGTGGTACTCCCTCAACATCCGCTTATAGTACTGGTGAAAGCACATAGCCTTCCTATGTACCTTACGGATCGATGCCACCACAAAATCCTTATTTTCCATTTCCCGGTCTTCCACAACCCATAGCTCCCCCACACCCACATGCGGGGGTAAATTTTGTTCAACCGTCGGCTGCTCAACAATACCAAAATTTTGAACAGTTGAACACAACCAACCCAACTCACCCTTCGAACAATTCCAAGAAGAAAGGATAGAACAAAAATAACAACAACCTCGGTCAAGGCGGGAATCAACCCCTACAACATCCACCCACTGGGGGCAACCCGAACCAAGGGAACCAAAACCCTCAGGGGGACAATAACAACAAACGCCAAGGACGGAATACTATTAAAACCATCCACCCTTGTGCTCTTTGTGGCGTGTATGGTCATTACACTCACCATTTCCCCCAGATCGCTTATTTCAAAAGGTTGAAAGACTCTGGGAGCCTTCCCCCCTCCCCAGCGCAACCTGCCCCTCAGCAGGCACATCAACAATACGCGCAACAACCCCCTCCCGTCGTGCTACAAAATGCTATCCCACATCAAGGTGTCATAAACACCTAGCAGGACACACAGGATCCCCCACCTTAGGTGGGCCAATACCATAATCCCAACAATCAAGTAGAGCGAACAATTCTCCTCACCAGTGAGGAAGAAATTCTTTTGCAAACACGCAATCGTCAGTATCCTACAACAGATAAGTCTACTCCCATCTCTTTAGAGACAAACCCTACACCGATGGGACCCCTGTTGATGATCCCTCACCCTTCTATCGAACCAGCATTACACATCCCTCACATCCCCTTGCGCAGGAATGTTCACAATCCATAGGCTAGGGTAACACATAACTACAGCTTGGTGGATGACTTAGCACAATCCCTAGCTGCCATGTCAGTTTTGGAAGTCCTCCAGACTTGTCCAACGCAGCGGAAATCACTACTTTCCTCCTTGGGCATAGTCGAACCTACTGATACTCGACTCATTACTTTTGACCTTGATAGCTGCGAACCTCGTCTCCCCGCCACCGTCGCTATTCAAGTACCAGTAAAAATACGGAACATCACCGTCCATCGGTGTATCATCGATGAAGGAGCATCTACATGCATCATATCCAAAACAGTATGGAAGAAACTTGGTTCCCCGCAACTCATACCATCTGCCATCACATTACGAGCTTATGATGGAAGACCATCATCTTCTGAAAGGCTCCTATAAAATGTCCCCGTTGAACTTGGAGGCAAAACCATTCTCATTGATATCGAAGTTATCGACGTCACACTCGATTACAATATCTTATTTGGGTGTAGCTACATGTATGCTATGAAGGCAGTGGCATCTTCAGTCTTTCGGACCATCATGTTCCCCCACAATGGAAATATTGTGACCATAGACCAAGTCTTGCATTACGAGCCAAACCCATATGCCAATCTCGACAACATTCTTCCACTCATTCATACCAACCAAGACGCATATCCACTCGTCGAGATGGGTCCTGGGATTTTCAAAGACCCATCCTTATTAGGGACATACCATGGAGCACTACCACTCCTTCCCCCTAATCAAGTATGCATTGTCTCATCCAACGAAACTCACACGGAGGATACACTTCCTCCTCAGGAGGCTTCCGCTATTCCTGATGTCTCAGTAGTCGCAGAACCACTCCAGTCAGAACCTCCTGCGCATTCATCGACCTCGACAGTCCACAAATCCACATCCCCTTGGGGAAATAGTCCCATCTTGGAGACGCTCCCTCAACCCCTCACCCAAATTTCCTTCTTTTACCCTCCACCCGGTATAGAAGATTTCCAGGTAGCCGCAATGCTCACACTACCCAATATGGTGTTAGCAATCCTAGTGTGGTATTTACATCCACCTGAGATGGTTCCTCACCCATCCCTTCCCCCACAGGAAGGCCTCCCCATGAAGATTCCTCTCCTCACTCCCNTCGACAGTCCACAAATCCACATCCCCTTGGGGAAATAGTCCCATCTTGGAGACGCTCCCTCAACCCCTCACCCAAATTTCCTTCTTTTACCCTCCACCCGGTATAGAAGATTTCCAGGTAGCCGCAACGCTCACACTACCCAATATGGTGTTAGCAATCCTAGTGTGGTATTTACATCCACCTGAGATGGTCCCTCACCCATCCCTTCCCCCACAGGAAGGCCTCCCCATGAAGATTCCTCTCCTCACTCCCACTGCCCCCATACTCCCTACCCCCCCTGCTACCGTTGGGGGTAGGAGAAAGAAGAAAGAGCCCACAACTCCACTTCCTTCACGCATCCCACCACCTTGCACATTGTGCGACAAAGAGGGTCACCAAACCAACAACTGCCCATCACTACCAAAATTACAGAATTTGATTCCCCCCAATCCAACCCCCACACCACCCATTACTACTGACACACAACCTTCCAGTAGTAAAGGGTTGAGGACCAAATTCACGTGTGCCATCTGTTCTGAGTATGTCCATTACACCCATCATTGTCCAGCACTACCACGTTTCCGACAGGCATTAGCTATCATATGCCAGGACTTTCAGAACAACCCACGCCCTGCCACGTCTTCCACAACAAATATCACCGACATTCGCTATGTCACCACTACAGTCAATGAACGCATGATATTCCCTTGCTCTCTTTGCGATTCATTGGCTCACTTTACATACCAGTGTCCAATAATCCTCACATACAGGCAACGTCAATTGACCCTGCGTCACCAACTCACAGCAGCGGTAATTGGAATTACCTTGCCACTCGAGGATTCCCATGTCATTTCACCAAAACCCAAGGCACTCCCAACGCCTCCTTGGTTCCTAGCCAGTGTATCTGAGGATTTACCCCGTAACCCTCCCAACTCTCCTGCTCATTCCCATGCAGAGAGTCTCCATCCAACCACCACGGGTACCCTTCAGGACTTCAACATATGGTTCATGACGAGTGAACCCTCATCATCTGCTCATACTACTCTCATTGTTCCCCCAGTAGGGGGCAACCACCCTAGAGCCGAGATCACTCCTTACGACCCCTTATATTCCTGTCGTTTCCAAAATGACGAGGAAATACTAGAAGAGCTACAATGCCCAGACTCTCCCTGGTACGCACTACATCATCGTGCACTCTTCCTTCCACAGGAAGCCCTCATGCCTCCTAACCAAAACCCCGTTTACGTGGTCGAGACCAAAGATTTTATCCCATCCAGGCCTATCGATTGGTTCACCAATCCAATTCCTACCCCTGACGCCTTTGAAGAAGGTAATCTGGCTAACATTTCCCCCACCATCAAAATCGACATTTCCATTACAAATGGCGTTGTCGAAGAAATCATCATCGGAGCTGCGTGCACTCCTCAGGAAATTGCCGCATATAAATTCCTCTTCTAGGAATATCGGGATATTTTCGCCTCGTCATACACCGAGATGCCCAGCCTTGACCCATCTATTGTCGAACATCGCATCGACACCTGGCCCGACATCACACCAGTTCGCCAGAAATAATGACCGCTACACCCATATAAGGTCGTGGCTATCAAAGCCGAAATCAACAAATTACGAACGGCCGGAGTTATTTATCCCATCGCTTACACTTCATGGGTTTCCAACACTGTACCCGTCGACAAAAAATAGGGCACAATCCACGTCTGCACAGACTTTTGCGATCTCAATAACGCATGTCCAAAAGACAATTTTCCAACGCCTTTCATCGATCAAATTATCGACGACTGCGCCGACCACGAGGCTCTCTCCTTTATGGACGGATTCTCTGGCTATAACCAAATTCAGATTCACTCAGCAGATCAATATAAAACCACATTCATTACCCCATGGGGTACGTTTTCATATCGTGTCATGCCCTTCGGCCTCAAAAATGTCGGCGCAACCTTCTAGTGCACGATGACATACATCTTTCATGATCTGGCTACCATTATCCTCTCCTACTTGGACGACCTCACAGCTCGATCTAAGAAACGCTCCCAGCACCTCGATGATTTACGAATCATCTTTCAATGGTGTCGTCAGTACAACATCCACTTGAACCCTCTCAAGTGTGTATTCTGTGTCACCACAAGGCGCCTCCTTGGTTTTATCATTTCCCACAGTGGTATTACCGTAGACCCCCTTAAATTCAAAGCTATCACCGAAATTCCACCTCCTCGGAATTTACGACAACTACAGAGTCTACAGGGCAAAGCTAAATTTTTGCGTCGCTTTGTTCCTGATTACGCCATCCACGCACATGGTTTCCTTTTCTTACTACGTCACGACATCCCTTTTCACTGGGATGACTATGCCCAACAGTCGTTTGAGGATCTTAAAACAGCACTTTCAAGTGCACCTTTGATTAGTGCACCTGATTACAATCGCGACTACATTCTCTACGTATCAGCATCAGCTGTATCAGTAGCCGGTGTTCTCGTCCATCTCAGAGATGAAAATCATGAACACATCATTTACTACATCAGTAAGAACCTCTCAGGACGACCCCTGAAGTACAAACACAAAGAGAAACTCTCTCTTACCGTTGTCCTCACAGTCCAGAAACTGTGCCACTACATTCTGCTTCGCACCACCAAGGTCATCGCAGATTCCAACCCTATGCAATACTTACTCCGCCGTCACCAAGTTAGCGAAAAATTCACTCGATGGATCGTTATCCTTCAGGAATACGACCTTGAGTTCTCAACACCAAAGAGTAAGAAGGCCCTTGTTCTAGCCGAACTTGTCACGGCCCTTCCCTCTGACACACCCAGTCCCCCCGTCAATACCGACTTTCCTGACGAACATCTCTTTTACATCGCTTCTGATGATCCTTGGTATGGCGACCTTCTTGTCTACCTACGAACTCAAAAGTTCGGTAACCACCTATCACGAGATGATCGTCGGTGCATTCGCCATCAGGCCCCCCGTTATCTCCTCATCGGTGACATCCTATATCGGCGGGGCATCGACACCATTCTTCTTCGCTGCCTGACTATTGACGAGGCCGACAGAGTCTTAAACGACTGCCACAGTGGCGCATGTGGAGGCCATCTTTCGGGTATTTCCACGACTCAGAAGATTATCCGGGCCGATTATTTTTGGCCTACCCTGTTCCATGATTGCATTCATGCCATGAAACGATGTGAGCAATGTCAGCTCTATGCCAACAAAGCCCGTGCTCCCCCCGCTCTTCTTCACCCTGTCATCACTGCGGGCCCCTTTTGTAAATGGGGCATTGACTTTATGACTTGCAATCCCCCCTCTAGCAATGGTCACAAATACATTGTTGTCGCTGTCGATTACTTCACCAAATGGGCCGAAGCTATGCCCACTTTCAACAACACCGTTGACACTGCATCGCGTTTTTTCTTTAATCATGTCATATCCAAGTTCGGAATCCCACTCCAACTCGTTTCCGACCACGGGAAACACTTCGAGAATGAGATCTTCGTCGAACTCTCATCTCGGTTAGGCTTCTCTCATGAGTTCGCCTCACCATATTACCCTCAGTCAAACGGACAGGTCGAGGCAGTGAACAAAGTCCTCAAGACCATGTTACAGCGCACGGTTAATAAACATAAAACCAATTGGCATCATATGTTATTTTCCACGCTATGGGATTATCGAACGACATTCAAGAATGCCACAGGTTTCACGCCATTTCATTTATTCCATGGGGTCGAGGCAACTCTTCCCATCGAGTGCAAAATTCCCACCCTTCGCACCGCAATTGAGCTTTTACCTGACACTGCTCCTATGGAGCAGCACTTGCTGAACTTGGAGTCTATGGATGAAGACCGTCGATCCTCATTAGAGAAAAACGAGGCAGCTAAAAAATTATCCAAGGCTACCTTTGATCGCCATGTCAACCTTCGGTCATTCTGCAAAGGCGACCTCGTCTTGGCCTATGATATTGCCCATGATACCTTTGGCCATGGCAAATTCGAATCACTTTGGCATGGCCCTTACATCATCCAACATTGCCTCACCAAAGGCGCATACATCTTGGCCTCCCCTGAAGGCCTCTCGCTCAAAGAACCCGTCAATGGGTTATACCTCAAGAAATTTTATGCTTAAACGTAGTCATGCTACTTTAGGTTCTTTTTCTTTTTCTAGCGTTTTTAATCTTTTTTCTCCCTCATCTAAACTATCCTTTGTGCTGTTGACAGTTGCCTCCTCCACCAGCTTACCACATTGGTTACGCCGACGGCGCCAGCCATTGGACACAAAATCTCGCTTCGGCTGCTTGGGCTCTCTACACCCCTTCACATGAAATGCTACATTCCAGCGACATTTGTTTAGGACCAGCAACCAATAACCAAGCTGAATACACTGCTGTCATTGGCCTCCTGACCGATGCCTAGCATCATCATATTCGTCACCTTAGCATTTTCCTCGACTCCCAACTCGTCGTTCTTCATCTCAACAATGTGTATCGTGTACGCGATCTGTGCCTCTTTCGAAAATACCTGCAGGTTAGATTATTATCTCGACATTTTGATTCTATTACATTTACACATATTCTAAGAGAATTGAATCAAACAACAGATGAAATAGCTAACATGGTGCTAGATTGGCATATATCACATCAAGCTACACATACATAAACATCTCATACGTCCTGTCACAGCATATAGATAGAATCAACATCATCATCATTAACACAAAACACATGTACAACAGATTTGGATCTCAACAACATGTATATTCATATATATATATGTGGGCCCATCAGGCCATCTGAATGTTTACATACAAAAAATACATATGCCCGTAGGCCAGTGCCACATCTTGGTACAAAAAATGGCTCACCATCCTATATAATCAAAAAAGGTCTACAATATACATCAGGGTGCCTCTATCGCACCCCCCGCTACTCCTCCCTCAGGAGGAGGTGGTGGCCCACCCCCACCAGCCCCAGGTGGTGGTGGTGGAACATTCGCAGGACCCCCCTGCCCAGGCGGCAGGCATCCGCTAGTCATCGCGGCAAGCACTGCTGCTTGTCGCACTAGGCCCCGCCATGGTGGCGGTAACCCTATGCATTGTTCCAGGAACCCCTCGTCCTGGATATGGATCCACATGCCCTCAATTACGTCTTGTAACAATGTCTCAAAACGGCGGCGTATATCATCCAAATCTACTCTGGTTGCCGCCGGAGGAGCGTGTGATGGCCCCGCACCAGGGTCATCAAATCGGCGCCTCCTCGCCGGTCTCTCAGGCTCTGCTGGTGCCCCCGCAACCTCATATCATCGCCGCCTTCCTCCACGTGGAGGTCTCTCTGGCTCTCTCTGAGCCGACGCTCTATACAACTCCACCTCGCGCCCGCGAGGTGCCAAATCTGCACATACACAAAGCAACATACATCAGATCATATCAGTATCTATACATCATACATATGAACTGGTATATCAAAATCACAACATAAATCAAAACATATACAAATACACAACATACATCAATGGTCGAACACCTCCCCAAGAGGCAACACCATGTCCGGGTCCCCCCGGAAGTCAACCCCAGGATAGGGGTACTGAAGCATGACCTGCAGCATCTGCCGCCATATCTGCGCCGCCTGTGCAGTAAAATAATGACCGCCTTCTCCACCACCGTGGCGAACTAAAATATGGGACCACCACCTCAATCGTGGCTCTCGCACCCCAGGCGCCTCTAGCAGAACTCGTGGGCGCAGCATCGGCACCCTCTCCAAGAAATAGGCCACCAGGATGGAGCCAAACGCAAACTCCCCGATACCTGTCGATTGACATCGGTCCAGCTACGTGATCATCTGTGCGTGAAGGGTCAAACCCCAGGAAAACTGCTCACGGCCCACCACCACCCTCTCCATCACCTGCAGCTCGCCACCACTGATCCGGTGGGTCGCTCGTGACCCATACACCCGAACAATCATCGCTGCTATGCAACGATGCAACAGGGAATCCAAACCACTGATACTCACTACAGTCCCAGACATGTAGTTCTCACCTGAGCAATATTGTCCGGTGACATCCTCCAAGCGAGTATCCCTCGGCAACACAGGCTCTGCCGGCAGCGGTGTTCCCCGGAAGGGGAGCCCAGTCAAGAAATATATGTCCTCCACCGCAGTGAAGGGGATTTGCTCTCCTCGCACGAGGAAGCAATGCAGATCTGGGCTCCACATCTCGAGCAGGAACTGGAGTAAGTACTCCTGTGCCCGTATCAGAGGGCACTCAAAAAACTTTAGCAACCCACTGGCTGCTAAAGACGCTCGAACTGCAAGCCTCGCATTGGCGACAACATCTCGCAGCTGCGACCAGTCTCGCTCGCACCATCGCACGTCCATGGTCACTGCTAGCCACCTGCACACAACATAGAGTCCTATATCAATGTATGCAAACACCAAATGCATAAAAAAGACTCCCTTTTTTACCCTTAAAAACTTGCCTCAAAGGTGCGGTTTTACCACCCACAGGCGCGCACACATGCGCACCTGTTCACTATACAGGCACGCACGTATGCGCACCTTTTTTTCCCACAGGCGCGCTCACGCGTGCGCCTATTCACAATACATGCATGCTCGGGAGCGCGCCTATTCACCCCACAGGCGCACTCGGGAGTGCACCTATTCACCCCACAGGCGCGCACTAATGCGCGCCTGTTCATCTCACAGGCACGCCCCTAGGGCGTGCCTTAACTTCCACCTCACGCGCACCACTGTGCGCTTATTCCGTGGACAGGTGTGCATGTATGCACGCCTTCCACTGAATCGCCCGCACATGTGGGCCCACACTCTAGTCAAAACCCCCTAAAACCCCTTGTACGGACCCCCGTACCTACCCTGCCCAAAAATGGGAAACCTATTTCTATGCAAGATGATCAGACCACTAACCTGAAACTCACACGCCGTCGATCGGGTACCTCATGCTCCCGGAATCACTCAATCTCCTCTGAATTTGCTCGTCCAGTCACTGTAGCAGCAGGTACAAATGAGGTGGCAATGTGGGCCCTACCGCTATATATAGGGTTTTTGCCAAACTTCCACTCACCATTCCGGGAGCCCACCGTGTCCGTTTTTCGAGCCGTCTTCAGCCACGAGATCAACATCCCGCCGCCTACATCACGACTGTCCCTGGGTCACTTTTCGTCCTAGGCCCCTGGGGCACCTTTTTTCCATATCATGGTCAGGTACGCATGCGCATAGTCAC
>SNQJ01S0071295.1:29027-74090 GCA_010110895.2 Picea sitchensis | reverse complement strand
TTGTGCAAGGAGATTGAAAGGAGACCATTGCATCAACTTCTCATTTGTAAGTTGTAATATTTCTTCTTTGATTAATAGAAGACATACTGGATGTTTCCCTCTATCTAATTGTTCATACAAGTTTATGTATTCATTGGTAGAGAATTAGTATAATTATGTGTTATGATATGCTATTAGATATGTTGTCAATCCATGCATGATTTATTTGATCTTTGGGAGACTTTCATCTTCTTTGGAGGTTTTCACGTATGAATCAGATCTAGGAACATCATTACTTTTTGTCTCTATTCTTGTCTTAGGCATTGGTAGGACCTAAGGGAGCTCAGCTCCTGTAGGGTGAAAAATCGTTGCAATACTTTCTGATTCTGATTTTTTTTTTTTGTAGTTCTCTGAAATGTCTTCTCTGCAATGCCACAGGTCTGATCAAAATTGGATGTGCCAAGTGGAAGTTATGGTAACTTCCCCACACCTTGCTGATTTTTTCCCCTTCCAAGAGAGCGTACTTGTAAAGTGTGCCAAGAGAACAATATCTGATATTTGATTTTGAACTTTCACTAGAAATATTGAATAAATTCCACTATCCAATGGAACTAGTATCACTTAATTTGGATAGTCATTGAAGAAGATATCATTGTTTTACCCAAAACACTTGTTTGAGACTATTTAATATGACTAGTCAACTACCCTATCTTACACAGAGTGTATCTATAAAAGTAGGATGACCTAGAAGCTGCAGTTTTTATCAAAACTACCTTGATAATTTCTCTGAATAGCCTCCAAGTTTCAGGGTCTGAAACATCACAAAATATTTATAGCAAAAATTACGAGATGGCTAAATTTCGGATGATTCCATAACCCTATATTACATAGGATATATCTCCAAAAGTATAAGGCCTTAAGAGCTGAAATTTGAACCCCAAGTACCTTGATCCATATAATAAATATACTCTAAGGAGTTTCTTCTGAAATTTCATAGAAAAAAATTATAATGAAAATTCCAAGGTGTCTCATATGTAGCAGAAAAACCCGAAGACCTTGAGCTCTGATACCAAATGTTAAGAACTAAATATCAAAATAGCATAAAAAACCTCAAAATAAGTACTCAATGCCTTGAAAAAGAGACAATTTCAAATAATAAGCCTCTTCGAGGGGGAAACCTCCTTATACACCACATAAATTTATAAATGCTAGATAATTCCAATTGAAAAGGTCTCCTTGGTATATATATAGGAGACTAGGAGGTACAATTACAACTAATGGACCCAAGCCAACATAAATAGATTACCAATATTAATGTAATATGCCCCAATTAAGGGGTAATATGCCACTATTTAAGGCTTAACACAATCACCAGTTGACAAGTGGTAGGCAATTGGTTCAATGCTAATTTGACATGTGGTATTGAAGAGTCAATGAGAGGCTACCATGTGGAAACCTCGCATTGGAAAATATTGGCTAGTGAATATAAAAGGTTATGGAGTCAACAAGGTTCGAACCCATGACCTCCATAGCCACCAAAGTCTTCACATAACTCTCCACACCAACACAGCACACATTGTTCCTTGATAACTATATGGCATAGTATATACATAGTTAAACAAAGTTTCATTTAGGTGGCTAAAGGGCCGAGGGATGAATCCCTTGGCCCTTGGCCCTTGATCTTGTTACACTACCATATAACCATAAGCGCAAAGGTTTCAAACTATATCCATATCACCAAAGTTCGATGAGAGTGTTACACATCAAAATTACTCATTGTGATGATGACCTAGTGTCGTCATTACCAATGTCGCAAGTGTCACATTTCACCTACAAGTGTGGAAAATATCATACCATCATCTTGTCTATGTTGTGTCTCAGATGACATTATCAAGAACACTTACAAGACACCTCAAAAGACTAGTTTTGAAGAGGAGAATTCATTTGACAAAGAGTACAAGTCTTTTGCCACTGAGAAAACCACTAAAAAATCCATTTTGGAAGGTAGCGCTCCCCTATACACTGTCAGGGAGTGCCAATGCTCTGTGACCTCTTTTGGGGGAGCGTTCCAATGATCTATGCCCCATTCTGAGGGAGTGCTGGCCTTTTTTGAGTGAATCTTTGAATTGTTGAGAGAAATCAAGGAATAATCCCTTCATATATGGAGTTGGTTGGATTCGGATATGAGGTCAAGGCTCGATCTTAGGGAAGATCCACAACTAAAGGAGAATAATACTCAACTTATCCCATCTTAAGTGGTTAGGTCTCTCCAAGACTATATAAGGAGGCCTCTTCATGGTGAAAGGAGAGACATTGTGAAGCATCAAACTTATGATCTCATAAGGGAGATTTGAAGCATCAACATTCTATGTGGATTATTTGAGCAAGGTATGGACAAAGTGCGCTTGGTGAAGCTGTTGCACCTACATCCATGGTTGTAAGCATCTCACTTTGTTTTCATTAATATAAATCTATGCTTGGCATGTTTCCTTTAAAGTTTGTGTACGTTTCATGAATTTGTTTCTTTCATAGATCCATTATGAAGCTAATCATGGTAGAGTATGAAATATCCTTGTTGTTGCTCATTATATTTCATGACTTTCTGAAGAACTTGGAGATCAATATCATCCTGGATCGAGCAAGGACAAACGTCGGTGAAAGGTATTTACCCCTCTTCCTTCTTATTCTTTGGATAATTTAGCTTCATGCAAAGGAAAGCCAGTATCCACAATAGCACTTTTTTGTCTTGGTATTAGGAGTCTAGAGCCCAGTTTCCTGTAACTTTGGGAGGGAAAACTGTCTTTATTGATGTTATGGTATTCCAAGACCCCTTGGATTTTTATTTAATACTTGGGCGGGATTATGTCTATCCCATGAAAGCCATTATGCCCACTCTTTTTCGTGTGATATTTTTCCCTCGCGATGGAAGAATTATGACTATTGATCAACCTTCATTCATCGGTCCTGACTGGATTACCTCCCTAAATGGTTCTTATATGCAGACAGTATCACCCCCACCACATGTTAATTATGTGGCTTTGTCTCCCATGACTTCAACTCCTAATGATTTAGATCTGGTAGTTGACATGGTGATCTCTTTGGTAGGGCTATTGGAGCCTGATATCCTTACCCCTGACACGACCCTCAACATGTGTTCCTTCCAGAGAATTCTTCTTCCATCCAGTGAAGATATATTAGAATCCATGACCGAGTTTTGTCCCTTGACATGGTTTCCTTCCAGAGCGTTATCCTCTTGGAAGCCATGATCAAGAAGAGTCCAAGAGCATAGTTTCTCTTCTCTGTGGCAAGTTCATTAAAAAATGAAACAGAGGACATGAGCATAGTTTCACTTCTCTGTGCCAAGCTCGTTAAAAAATGAAACAGAGGCCTTGAGCATAGATTTTCTCTTTGTGTCATGCTCGTTAAAAAATGAAACAAATATCTGGGGATTGAGCCTAGAGCCTTGAGTATATTTCTTTTCCTGTGTCATGCTCGTTAAAAAATGAAACAGTCACCTCTCCTGTTAGGTTGAGTCTTTCGCCAGATCTCGTAGATGTCGAGTTGACTCTTTCATTAGGTCTCATATTTGAACCTTCATTTCACCCACCCTTATCTTTCTTTTCCATCTAGTACAAAAATTGGTGACAACCTCAATGTCGATGAATGAATTGAAGCTTGGGGGGCATATCTCCAACCTTTGATGATCATTCTGAAGTTAAGCCACTAGATTTCAAGCTGGGGGCAGAGTACCGAGCTTGGTCTTTGTTCTTTCTCATGCTTGTAAAAACATGAGAATGTAACCGAGTATAATTTTATCACTTTTTTGGACTCGCATGGATACACGAAAAAGGAACCCCCTGGAGTCTCCTTTAAGCTATTTTCAGACTCTCTAAACATGAAAATATTGTCGAGTGATCTTGCTTCCTTTTCCACTCGTTAAAAGGTTTGAAAGGGAATCTTTCGAGTGATACTTTATCTCTTTTTCGGCCTCGCAAGACTAACATTACGAAGAGGGACAACACTAGAGTCGTCTTTAAGTCATTTTCAGACTCTCTAAATATGAAAAAACACTGAGTTTACCTTCTTTGGACTCGTTAAACAATCATACATTGAAGGGCCCAAATGGGACTGTACCCTTACTTCTTTCAGTTCGTTAAGCAAAGGAAGAGGGACTTACCTAAGGTGAGTTATATCGAGCATGTGTTACCCTCCTCGATCTGGTTAAATTAAAAATAGGTACTCGTCTATCTGGATGGGGGAAAAAACTGAAGGAAGCAAGCCAAGCAGGTTTTGAGAAAATTAGCAATAATTCTTACAGTCGCCCTTGAACACGACATTTTATCTTTGCACGCATTTTTTTCTGCTGAACCTCTGCACTAGAGAAATCCTTTGAGTTTCCTTACTCCTTTGGGTCACCCGACAAAAGTCACAGTATCCATTGCATTATCAAGTTTTGGTCCTTGTCAAGTTTTTGTTGTCATGCCTCAGTGTTCAAGGTAAGTATCTACCTCAAGAGTCAACCATCACAAATTCATGTTTCATTATCCATGTCAGTCCATGTTCATTTGATCCACCAATTACATTTCTGTGTCAGTTTCGTGTCGTTGATGGGGATACACCAAGGCCCTCCCCCGACGAGTTTATTCCTATTGACTTCAACACATTATCCAGGAGCTATACTTAGAAACTAGTTAGTACCTTGGGACCTTCATGCCTCAATGGCAGGCCTCCTCGCGTCCGACAATGGGTTTACATCATTGACCTCTAATCGAATGATTCCACGGATGTTTGACTTCAGCTCATCCATTCACATTCTTTGGAATGTACTAGAGTACCTTGGGAATCATTGACATCAATAGTGATTTCCCTCGTGCTTGTTAACGGTTTACCTCATGAAATGGTAATCAAGTGGTTTATACCATGTTTGACATCAGGACATCTATTCACATGGTTAGATTTGTACTACATCGGGATCGGTAAGAAGACCTGGGTTGAGTCATCACTCTAATATGTACTTTTCCCATGTTGCGACAGAGTTTCTTTTGAACATTGACATATATATTGTTACATAGATCCACTTTGTATTGGTCGTGTCTATGTCTTGTTGTCGCATAGATCCACTGTGTATTCTTTGTGGCTACGATCAGTTCAATTCATAGGAGTATAGATCCACATTGTATCTTCAGTGGCTATACCTTTTTGTCAATATAATTATGGATCCGCAGTGTATTTTATGGAGGCCATACCTTGAAAGTATTTATCACTCAAGCATAGGTAGCCTGCCTTGAGTTTGAAACATGTCATAATATTTGTTTGATGGTTGTGTGCAGCTTCTATCAGGTTCTATGAGTTCGTACCCTTTCTTGAAAAAGTCTACAAAGTACTTTAGTCATCAGTTCTCATCTTCTAACTTCACACATTGAGGGGCAATCTGTTACACATCAAAATTACTCATTGCGGTGATGATTTAGTGTCATCATTACCAATGTCTCAAGTGTCTCATTTCACCTACAAGTGTCGCAAATATCATATTGTCGTCTTGTATATGTTGTTTCTCATAAGACATTATCAAGAACACTTACAAGACACCTCAAAATACTAGTTTTGAAGAGGAGAAGTCATTTGACAAAGAGTACAAGTCTTTTTCCACTGAGAAAACCACTAAAAAATCAATTTTGGAAGCCAACGCTCCTCTATACACTGTCAGGGAGTGCCAACACTCTGTGACCTCTTTTGGGGGAGCGTTCCAATGCTCTATGCCCCATTCTGAGGGAGCATTGGCCTTTTTTGAGCGAATCTTTGAATTGTTGAGAGAAATCAGGGAAGAATCCCTTAATATCTAGAGTTGGTTGGATTCGGATCTGAGGTCAAGGCTTGATCTTAGGGAAGATCCAAAACTAAAGGAGAAGAATCCTCAACTTATCACAGGAATATCTTAAGTGGTTAGGCCTCTCCAAGATTATAGAAGGAGGCCTCTTCATGGTGAAAGGAGAGACATTGTGAAGCATCAAACTTATGATCTCATAAGGGAGATATCATTGAAGCATCAACATTCCATGTGGATTATTTGAGCAAGGGTCTGGACAAAGAGAGCTTGGTGAAGCTGCTGCAACTACATCCATGGCTGTAAGCATCTCACTTTGTTTTCATTAATATAAATCTATGCTTGGCCTGTTTCCTTTAAAGTTTGTGTATGTTTCATGAACTTGTTTCTTTCATAGATCCATTATGAAGCTAATCATGGTAGAGTAGGAAGTATCATTTTTGTTGCTCATTGTATTTCATAACTTTCTAAATAACTTGGAGATTAAGATCAGCCTGGATCGAGCAAGGACAAACGTCGGTGAAAGGTATTTACCTGTCTTCCTTCTTCTTCTTTGGATAATTTAGCTTCATGCAAAGGAAAGTCAGTGTCCACAATAGCACTTTTTTGTCTTGGTCTTAGGAGTCTAGAGCCCAAGAGAGAATCCACTTGTCTGCAAGGGGATTTATTTGTAACAGAGAGTTGTTTTAAACATGTGATATATTATAACTTTGTATTATATTGTTACAACCATATAACAACATACCAAAAATCAAGCGTAATTTTATACTATGGTTTTCAACCATATGACAAGTCGTTGTAAAAAAAGACATTATATAGTATGGTTGGTGGGGCTCGAACCCCCGACATACTATATATATTATATAGTTTCAACTAACTCCCCTATAGTTAGGATTTGGTTACAGAACTCAATAAAATGTATTTAATGCCTACCACTAATTTCGGGATTTAGTTAAGAAGGGTTCCTCATTTAATGGAACACACCCCAAGGAAGACAACACATTCATTTATGTAGATATTTTAGTCTTGTAAAGCATGCCAAGAGTACAAAGGGTACAAGGCTACACCATAAATATTTTCGATGGTCACCTTGACATAATTTCAAGTATTTTATATCATTTTTGCATGATGTTTTTCGAGGAATGCAATGGCGCACTCTGTTATGCATTTGAGAAACATGTAAAAAGGTCATTGTAAAATGAAAGAATTTGAACATTAATATAAGAAGTCTCTATTGGAAGTGGACCCGGAGAGGTATCCCAAATTGGGTGAACTCTGATTTTACCAACTTGTGTATGTGATTATATTATTGTTGTTCATTCAAGTTCATTTATTTGCAAGTCATTTATCATTAAAATGGAATTGGCTAGATAAGTGTTTCACATGTAATTTGAAAAATAATCAAGCAATCATTTTATTTCGAAGAAGATGCTTATGTATATTTAAAATTATCAGCATCTAAGTATTTTTTGGATCAATGTATGCAATCAATCTGGGCCATTGATATAGATCTCATATCATTTCTGAACTGCTGATCAAAACTCAATACAAATCATTGGTCACCATGGATCCTGACATCAACCTAAGGTATCTTGGTGTGGGGACGTTGATACTTTTACAACCTCCAACACCAAAACTCACTGATGGTCGCGGTTCGTTGTGAAGAGGGTCGTCGATCTTCGAAGTCAAATATTTAATATCAATCATCCAATCCTTTCTATGTGTACCACGCTAGGACTACGCGTGGAACCACATGGATGAATAAATGGATGCCACGTATTTTGGGCCACCATACCGTGAGATCTCGAACCTCCTTGTGTTAACCTTCTTGTACCTTGTTGATACATGATAATCCTACACCATTGATCTTCCACTCTGATGAATGGTCATATATAAGATTATGGGTCCCTTTTTAAATTTTAATACTTCGACGGTATCAATTAGAGCTTGATTAAAGTCGATCCTATAGTGATCGACGGTGGATTTTTATCCTCCTTATAAAAATTCTCCTCGTCATTCCCTTTATGCCAAATTTGTTGGACCTCGGGACTTTGAGATTTCGGCCTATTCAAGCAACAAGAAAATGACGATGCACCAAAATGTTGTGGACCATTGATCAAATCCTCCTGATTTGATCATGGTTGTCCACTCACTTGTATTGTAGAATGAATTATACATGCACCAACTTTGAATTGGATGTGCATTGAGTCTCTACACATAATCTCAAATAAATAAAAAATATGGACTCAATCCAAAATGTACAGGAACACGAATCCATGATTGTATTTATTCAAATGATCAAAGGAAGTAAAATTATATAGGAAGCGCAGTTCCTTCCCAATATATGCACATTTCACGCACTCACTCTACACTCATCTCACACACTCACACCCCCTATGTTCTCGTCTATCAAGCCTTTAATACAATAAGGACCAAATCAATCCAATCCATAGAGATATGATCAGTTCTGACCAAAATTACACAATGATTACATTTAGCATACAACAACCTGATTCTGATCCTGAAAGATAGGATCGAATCCAAACATAATTCCTAATTTATCTAACTCTCACACCTCCTATTACATTCATGGAAAAACCTCCTTATTCTTGAACACCCTAAACTATTACAAAATAATTAAAAACAATTACAATGAGGAAACTAACTTCCTCTTAGAAATTTCCTAATACCTTAGAGGTCAAATACTAAATTTTTGTAGAAGATTCTCCTGCATAGGAATCCCAAGGAGGAAAATACTTGTTCTTGGGCTTGTTGCAATAGTTCTTCAATACTTGTACCATACTTAGATATTTCTACTATTGTCATCCACATGGTATCTTCAAGTGGTTGTCCTTTCCACTTGGTAAAGTATTGAAAGTACTCTTTACCCCTTGTCTTCTTCACTATATTTTGGTCCAAAATAGATTCAATCTGCTTATGTTGTGATATAGGTAGTTGTTTCTCCCATTCAATGGTCTAAATGTTGTCACTGTCATGTGCATATGTGAAATTGTCTACTTATTCCTTGAGAGGGTATAAATCTGATACATTAAAAATTGGAGAAATACCAAGGTTACTTGGAAGTTCTATTTCATAAGAATTTGAGGAAAATTTTCTCAACAATTTACATGGCCCGATATTTTTAATTTTTAATTTGTTATATTCCCCCCTAGGAAACCTTTCTCTTCTGAGGTGTGCCATGACCAAGTCTCCAACTTCAAAATCTAGTTGGCTTTTCTTCAAATCTATGTTCTATTTGTACTTATTGTTGTTGTTTTGTATTTGTTGCTTAACCATTTCCTGCACTTCCTACATGCTTACTGCAAGATATTCACCATCAACACTTCTAATTTCTTGTTTTCCTAGATTCTTTAACTCATAAATTCCTCTAGGATGAATTCCATACAAAATATGAAATGGACTTAATCATGTGCTTCTATTAGGTGAATCATTATATGCAAACTCTTCTTGTGCAAGTACCTGATCCCACTGTTTGGGATGCTCACTATTGGCACAAGGAAAGACCGAGGGTTCAACGCTACAAAAACACACCAACAAAACCCTAACTATCGGCCCTTTCGGCAACACCTGCAAAGCAGATGAAGTCTCACTCGAGGTAGATGTAGGGGTGGCTGCAAGACTCAGATGTTTGTAACCTTAGATGGGACACCGATCTGTTATTACAACACATTAACAAAGAACTTAGTAGTTACAGCTTATTAGTATTTAACCAATATCTACTTCACAGATAAAACCCTAATAACAGAGCAACACAGTATTCACACAAATCCAATATAATCAAGCACTAAGCACATCAACATAGATCAGATCTAGCATTCATTCACATTATTCATCATTAAGATATCATATTATATTCTTCTAATCATATATCAGTGAACTAAGCATTTAATCACATAAACAAGAGGGCAACCATAAAGCACAAAGAAACCATAACGCAGGATATACATGGTTCACCCCCACCCTGGGGCTACGTCCACCAACTCTTCTTCTCTTTTATTATCTTTGGTCAATCAACTACATGCACAGAGCCTTGAGATCTTACTCTGCAGAGGACATGAGATCTGCACACTTCGCTAGATCCTCCTTCCCCGAGTTATAGCACAAATCCTTTCACAGTCTCTTACAATCACTTGCACATAGCTTTGCAAGTTTCACACAGTATACACAAAGAAATTACACTTACCACTTGCACTTAGCACGTAGCATCACGTGGATGCATATCTCCTTACATCGCCTAGACATCTATTTATACATTACAAAAGGGGCCTAAACATGTGTAAACCCATGGGCCGACATCCACATACCCATTACATAAGCCCAAAACCCAAAAGGCCTTAAAAAGGGGCTGATATCCCACGATATCTGCTTCAACTTGTGCTCCCCCTTCTACAACCTGTCGAAGTCCCAAAAGTAGGTCAAACCTAACCAAGGATCCTCAAAACTTGGTCAAGGGCCAACATGCCCCCAACGCTCACCTATGAGTCGTCTCGAGTCACTCTGGTCTTGGTAGCTCTTCTTTGAAAGCCTCGAGCTTGGCTCAAGTTTCTTCGAACTGTTGTTGTGCCATGGCCTCCTGTTCGGTGAACTCTTGGATTACTACTTCGTTGACAGGTCCCTCTAAGCATTGTTCAATTGCAGTGATGACTTGCTCCAGTTCTATTCCTCGACCTTCAATCTCTGTGAATAGTTGGCAAGCCTCATTCTGAATTGGTTGGAGTATTTGAGTCACTTCCATTACTCTTCTCTGAAAGGTGTGGATCTGTTGTTGGGCATTGCATTGTTCTTCGGATCGCTTCATCCTTTCAACTACTGAAAGGGGATTCAACTGCGCCTGTATTGTTTATGCTTATTGCTTTGCCTCATGGAGCTGTGACTCCAACTCCTTTAATTCAGAATCCTCAGTGAGTCGCTCATAATTTTAGGCACTGCGATCACTTAGTTGTTTACATTCCATGGCGAGGGCCTTGATTCTTTCAGCTACGCTTCAAGTAGTTCTTCTCTTTGATCTCATACATCCAACAAAGTGTTGGCATTGTTCAGAGCTCTAAGTCTGCTATTCTTTGTTGTAGTTGTTGGATAACTTATGCGAGTTGCGCTACTTGATGATCCACTCAGTATTTTGCCTTTGGCTCTAATCCTGTCACAGAGCGAAGTTATCTTTTGACTACTTCTTTGACTCCAAGTTGTTATGTGAGCAATTATTATTTTTCTTGCTTGGCCTATGCTCTCTCTTCTTCAAACTTGGCTTGAAGGTCCTCTTTCTCCTTTTGTGCAACCTGACATTGTTCTACCATTTCTACTATGGCCTGCTCTTTCTCTTCTTGCACTCGACAAAGGTGGGCTTCGGTCACATCAGCTAGTCTGTGGAGTTGGGTAGGCTCATCTCCCAACTCTGGTTCTTCTGATGGTGGGGGCACAGTGGATACTGTGCGGCTAGACTGAAGGGCCTATTGTACCCCTCTCATCTTTGACGTGATTCTGTCATACAAGGATTCTTTCTTGGCTTCATTGTTCTGTAAAATGTCCTGTGAAGCGTCTAATATGGCTGCGATGATGAAATCGAAGTCATCGATTGATCAGAATCTGGACCAGGGGTCAAATTTTAGCCCAAAAATTAAAGTGTTCAGAATCTCTTCAAAATGAACAGGAGCGTAAGCCTTGTCGTCACGAACCCAACGCACTTCGAACGAGTTCAAATGGACATTGAATGAGTGAGATATCACGTTCTGTTCGGTTTTCCAAATAGGCAAAACATTTGCTGACTATACACTCCGTACAGTCCGTACATGCTAACGTGGCAGGTGTACGACCCGACATGTTGCAACACTGACGTGGCAGAAGCTGATGTGGCAAGATGATGAGTTGGTAGTTTGGGCAGACATGTGGGCGAATGAGATTTTGACACATGGCATATTGTTGTCAAATGATATGGTGCCACATGGCCCAGGCGTGCACCTTGGGTATGATGTGTAAAATTTTATGGAGTCTGTGGGATTTGAACCTCGGACCTCCCCCCCATGGTGGAGCGTTTTGGAAAAGGTCACCAAACCGATGCGCCATATGGTGTTCCTTATTAAACATATGTGTAAATATTTATTTGAATGCACATGTTGTATAGTTTGGGCGCGTCCGGGCTGGGGCTTAGCCCCAGCCCCTGGTCATATAAGTCTTTCCCATATGACCCAGACACACATGAAGTTTTGGCGCATAGATTTTGTTTTCAAAACGGTTAGTGTTGTAGCCCGACACTTGGTGCGCTTTCCACTTGTCAAGCTCTCGTGCCACTTTACTAACGAAGCCATATTTTGTGCTGGGACATGGCCACATGGCCCCCATGCACCCAACACCTCCGTGATTCAGGGGCTTAGTTCGATAACAGTGCGAAAATTTGGCACGTTTTAAAGGCATGCACACGTGTGTTGGGTTTAGGCACGGGAAACAACTAGAGGCCAGGTTACTCACACAGGAGGTGCGAATTGGCGAACTAGAGACAACAAGCTTGAAGGAGAAAAATGGCAGGAGGCCAAACTTCTTCATTTTTTGGAAAAATGAGGTGCTGAAAAAGCCCATCTAGGGGTTTTGGGATGTTTTTAATCCATTGGCATAGTTTTCAAAGGAATTGGAGACTTCTATTGTAGGTTTTACACCATTGAAGTTTCAAGGAGCTCTAGGGAGCTTAGGGCCACCATTGATGGAGGTCATGCTCAGATGAGCCCAAGTCTATTTTATGTGACTAAATAGCCATTTTTGACTAATTGTTATGCTCTAAACACATTGGGAAAGGTTTCAGAGGAATTTGAGGACTTTTATAGGTGTTGTTTCCACAAGGAATCTCAAGGCCACATGTAGAAGAGGTCATGCCCGGATGAGCCATGGTCCATTTTCAGAGTTCTATTAGTCATTTTTGGGGTTTTTATGTATTTTGAACCCAACGGTATAGTTAGTAAATCCATCGGAGTTGAGTAGCATACTTTAAAAGAATATTTGACATACTAATCCTAGAGAGCCTAGTCCATTGATGAAGGCTCAAGGAGATGTATCCCAGGTGGGGATGAATTCCTTTATCATGTTGTTATTGTTGTGAGTTGTTGGTTATTGTTTTCTACACTTTATGTTGATGTTGTATTCTTTAAAAAACATATTTTACCTTTCAAGAACCTCACACATAAAGACCTAAAAGAAGCATAAACTTGACACATAAATTCTCTTGCACAACTAAGACATTGAGCAAGGTCCTAAAGTTTATTTTAATGGAGTAGAGGGTGATTGCATAGAAAAACAAGTCAGCCCCTTATTATCAAATCATTGATTGTGAGTAAATTCTGAAGCTTCAGCTTTCTTGCTTTGGATTTCTTCTGCGATGTAGGTTTCGTGGGGGAAACCTTCCTTTTCTATGATGGATCTGCGTAATCAAGGGGGTTCTATGGCAAGGTTACTTCGCCTTTCTCCTTCTTATCTTCTTCCCCTACTTTTTCTTCTGTCTCCTCTTTGTCGACCTCATTACCTCCTCCTCCGCCAGGTGAATCTGAGGCAATCACTTCTGAGGCATTGTTCAGTTCCTTTGCATCTTCGTTCTTCTTCCTTCTGCAACTGTTGGGTGCATTATACTCCTCGCGGGTAACTACTGGGCTTCCAATGAGGTTTGGGTTGGACAATTATGACTTAGCGACTGGTATAAGAAAATTTGTGGGCCATTCCTTAGTGATTTCTTCCAGGTCCTCCTCTGTGAGCTTATAGTATGATTGAAGCTCTTCTTTATTCTCATCTGTGTGTGTAGTGATATATATGAAATGCCTATTTGTGAGAAACATCATAAGGGGTCTGAACCTGTCCAAAGTGTTTGGTGTCATCTGGGGGAATGATTTGATAGCCCTTTTCAGTTGCATGTAGTAGGTATGGAATATTGTGTTCGACTGCCACTATTTTCTCATGTCTCTCGAGTACCAAAGCATGGTGAACTTTGTAGTAAGTGGTTCAAACGGCTTAATGTCCAGTAAGGTCGCACCTTTTGGCATCTCCCATGCTGTAAATGAAATGAGGATCAGCGACCATCTAAAGTGGAACTTATAGCCCTAATACTGAGCTTCGCGACAATCGACTTCTAGTTGGTTGACTAATTACTTCACCCAATTCATCTGTAATCCCTCCACGCACTTTCCTGCGAGGTCAACCACAAACCCTGTGACCTGCATGGGTCTGTTCTTTCGAAATAGCTTACCAACAATCAACTGGAAATCGAGGCACACTGCACCATTATGAATGGAGGCTACCTTGTAGCCTTATGTCCCTTTCTCTACATTTCCATATATGTCTTTAATATTCTATGTGAGGGTGCGATCTGCAGCCTTCCCTGGGTAGAAGTCTTGCGGGTCGGGTCCCTGCATGCTCAATCCGATGATCCTAAGGATCATCATCGGATCGATGGTAATACACATTTCTAACCACAAATAACCGTCATGGAAGCACGAAAATAGGATTTTAACGCATGTGTTCACGTCTTGGTGCCTTCCAAAGTGTGGAATTTTCATGACATTAAGGATAGTGGATTGCGCGATGTTCATGGTCCATGGCTAGGGAATGATATTCGATCTCTTTACCTTCGTCTTAGTCAAGTACTTGTGAGGTGTAATCATTTTGTAGGTCTTGCGATCCCCTAGATTATAGTCACTGATCTTCAAGGTTGGAATCCTCTCCAACTGCGATTCGACTATGCGTATCCCCTTTGGGAGGTATGCCATGATGATTGTGTATTCAAATTCCCTCGGGACACTGTCACGATTCACCCCGCCGGCTAGAGGCGGGATGTAATCAGGCAGAACAGACGCGATTAACTCTGCATTCTCTAAGTCATCTATGTGCTTGGTTCTTTTCTCATCTGCAACGCGAGATGGTCTGGATCCACGAGCAGTTGACATGGAGGCTTGCACTCCTCACGTTGATGAATCTTGAACTCATGTGAACATCATTCTCTCTGCCATAAGGTCGATTAGAACTTCTTCAATGACTTTCTCTACTGCGCTAATCTCATCCGACATACACACTCAGGTCGGATAACTTAGGTGGATTAATGAATTCTCAAATAAATGGAACAGGTGTCGATCCCAATAAACACAATGCGGTAGAAATGAGTTCTCTTATTGGCTTGGATACAATTCGCAAAAGTGTTCTCAATGCAACATTTGACGGAATAAGTAGACATCGATGTAACAGATCTTCTTCAATGGACAAGAGGCCTTCATAAATGCAATTATGTCCATTACGACGTGGTCCCAATGGTCCGATGGCGAGATTTATGGTCATAACTATTGTTTTAACCATTTGGGGCGTCGGGCTAACGGTTATAATTCTTTCGACGACTATATATCTCCGTCATGGCAAAGTCCCATGTTGTACTATTCTGATATCCCGATGAAGTTCCATTTTTGCAAACCTTCCCTCTACGAAGTCCCCTCTAGGACCTTATGTAACTTTTCTATGTTTTCTCTCTTCTTACTGAGTTTTCTATCCTTCTTCCCGGTGATCTTCGTCTCAGTATTCCTCTTTTCATTCTGATTCTTATCTCCTTTTGGTATAGTAACTTCGCATTGTTGATCTTCTTTCGTAGGGTTCAAGGGAAATACTTCTTCTTTGTCTGGGGTAGGTTCTTCATTCTTCTGTGAATCTTCTTGTGTTCGTTCAACTTCAACATCCAAGTTTCTGGTTTTAAATATGTTCGATCTATTCTCTTGTTCTTCAATTAAGTGCTCTATCCTCCTAGTCATGAAATCTTTTAATTCTTTCTTCTTTTGTTCTAAGACTTCATATTCTTTTCTTCTAGCTTGATTTCTCTCAATCCAGGATTTTCCTAATAACATAGAAAATGGGGCATTGTTCTCAATAAATTTAACAAACTCAAAATATTCCTTTATCTTAGTTCCATGAGCACTCATAACTATCTGGGTGAGTCTTCCACATGGGGTTATCAGCTTTCCTCTAAATAATCCTATTCCTCCTAATGAAGGAATCATAGAAGGTTACCTAAAATTTCCCAGGTTCTTTTTGTCATAATATCCACCTGTGTTTCCTCATCTAGAACACAATCTATGCCGAAGTCTCCTATTCTTGTTTCTATGCACTCTTTTTCTTTGAATATCTCTGATAAGTTGATATTTCGGTGATCATTCACTGTTTCTTTCATTTGCAATAATAGAGTCTCTGATTCTTTCCGAGGTTCTGTCATGGTCTTAGTTTCTTGATATTCCTCAGGGTTTTCTTGTCTCATATTCATTCTTTCAACCTTAGCAATCATTCTAGGGAAATCCAAAACTTCATGATCCATAGCTTGACAACAAAGACAACTAGGTCTTCTACCAGGGAATTCCTTAGCAAGATGTCTCGGTCTTCTGCAATTATAACAAAGAGTTAATATTATTTTTCTTTGAAATGATCCCCAACCTTTCATGTACCACGCACTAGGATCATAGTAGCTAACCTGCAAAAAAATCTTTCTAGGTTCCTGCATCCATTTGTTAGTCCAAACATTCTTTCTATGCATAGGAATAACATATATTTCATTATTTCTATCAAACCTACTCATATAAAACCTTCTTTCATCTAGTTGTGCCCTACTTTTCAAGCTAGGACAAAATTTATCAAACATACTTAGATCCATACTTTTGAAACAAAAATTTCCACTTATCTTTCCTTATTTCAATCAAAAAAATTCAGTGTTCTTACCTTTAACAAAGCACAAAGCCTTCAGATCTTACCTCTTTTCTTCAGATTTGACTTTTCTTCTTAGAAAAAAGCTTCATAAGTTAAGTAGACTATTGCGCACTAAAGAAACAGATCTACACACAGAGCTTTATTTTCTTCAGTTTCCAGCAATCAAAGTTTCAGGTTCAAAATATTTTGCACTTCAGCAGCAGATCTATGCACATAGCTTCTCTTTTTCTTTACTTTAGTTCCCAGCAATCACAATTCCAGGTCCTGGCAACAAAACCATTTGTTGGCACAGGGGTAGACCCATGGTTCAACGCTACAATAGTGCACCAACAAAACCCTAACTACCAACCCTTTCGGCAACACTTGCGAAGCAGGTGAAGTCTCACCCGAGGTAGAGGCAGGGGTGGCTATAGGACTTAGATGTATGCAACCTTAGCTAGGACACCGATATGTGATTACAACACCTTAACAAAGAACTTATCAGTTACAACTCATCAATATTTAACTAGTATCTACTTCGCAGATAAAATCCTAATAACATAGTAGCATAGTATTCACACAGATCAAATAAAATTAAGCACTAAGAACATCAACATAGATCAGATATAGCATTCATTTACATTATTCAACAGTTATCTATCATATTATATTCTTCTAAGCATATATCATTGCACTAAGCATTTAATCACATAAACAAGAGGGCAACCATAAAGCACAAAGCAACCATAACATAGGATATTTTTGGTTCACCCCCACCCTGGGGTTACGTCCACCAACTCTTCTTCTCTTTTATTATCTTTGGTCAATCAGATACATTCATAGAGCCTTGAGATATTACTCTGTATAGGACAAGAGATCTGTGCACTTCGCTAGATCCTCCTTCCCCGATTTACTGCACAAATCCTTTCACATACTCTTACAATCACTTGCACTTAGCTCTGCAAGTCTCACACAGTATGCACAAAGAAATTACACTTACCACTTGCACTTAGCACCTAGCATCACATAGATGCATATCTCCTTACATCACCTATACATATATTTATACATTACAAAAGGGGCCTAAACATGTGTAAACCCATGGTCCAACATCCCCATACCTATTACATAAGCCCAAAACCCAAAAGGCCCTAAAAAGGGGTTGAGATCCCATGATCTCTGCTTCGACTTGCGCTCCGCCTTCGACATCTTGTCAAAGTCCCAAAAGTAGGTCAAACCTGACCAAGGATCTTCAAAACTTGGTCAAGGGCCTACACTCACTTACCAGACATCTCAAAATATTTCCCAAGCTTCTATTTACCACCTTTGTTTTCCAATCAGTTTTGTTGACATTTGGACAACATCGAGAATACATTCTTCCATATATATGTGTATGTGTGTGTTTGTGTGTGTGTGTGTGTGTGTGTGTGACATGATATTTATAATACAAAGTATAAATATATATAATAAATAAGTAGTTATTTGTTATTCAAGGGACATATCCTTTCATGGATGGTCACCATATGTTCTCTATATATGGAACACTCATCATTGTAATAAGATATTCATATACAATATTATCTCATATGAAAAAACAACATGGTATCAAAGAAGGACTGAGCTTGACTCTCTCACGAGAGGGCCCAGGTAAATGGAAGGAAAATGGAATCCTAGCTTAGGGTTCACTGTTGGTAAGTCCTCGAAGGAATTTTTGGAGGGAATATTGGATAGCATCTAAAATACGAAAATAACACATGTGGGAATCATTTTTGCAAGATTAGATACATATGATAAAGAGTAATTGATAACCTTTGTCATGATTGTCTTGTTTTCACTAGTACTGGAAAGCCCCATGTTTTGGCTCGTCTATATTGTTAGTTTCCCAAGAATAATTGCAAACACCTCTAAATTTTACAAGAAACACACTACATAAATATTTGGTATTGCAACGATAAAGATCAAATATATGGGAAAGTAGGATATTGGCTAGAGGCATTGGCTTCCTTGATGAATAAGATCTCACACATCAATAAGAGGTGATTTTTGTGAAAATATCAAAGGCAAGAGCATATTCTAATCATGAAATTGGTGAGAGAATTGCATGGGAATCAGAGCCACACAATTGGTTCATCTGTTTTGATTTACTATGTCCATTGTCTCTTATGGTCGTCGCTCAACTTGTCAAATTTGACTATTATGGCCAGGGAGAATTTAAAATTCCTCATGGATGTTGGGTTTTCATGTGTCATCCCTAATCAATCGTTATCTCTCCATTTTTACTAACCCTCACGGGGTTGTATTGGCATCATCACTCATTCTGTTTGTTTTCCTGAATATCTCGACTCAATCAAGAAGATACGTGATCGGGTCGTTGAAATTTATTTGGTTAACAAATGTGTGTTTAATTTGGTCATAAAAAAAGGTAACAACATTACTTTCACTAGAGGAGGTGTAACACCCCTGTTTTCCCCATCTTGTAAATATAACTATAACTTGCCAAAAGACTGTGGCAGACAAATATGTGTGAATGTTGGATTTGATGAACCTTTTGTTATAAAAGGTAATGTATTCATTTCTATTATTAATTGAATATGGGTAGTGTTGCTTAACTTCTTTTTGACGGGCATATGTGAACACATCGTCAACTGTAAAGGGAAATCTCAGTCTGAGGTTGTCTAAGTAACCTAAGTTGTTTGGAATGACTGACCCTGATGGGTTTTACAGCTCCATTGGCCGATATAGGGATCTAATCTAAACTATAAAAATAAAATAACTGACTTAATTATCTACTATGTACATTTATGTTCTATATTTACATTAGATATGTGCATGCTACAAACATCTATGTACAACAATCTACAATATAAACTAATTGCTAAACATAATACAAGTACCAGATAAATATACAAAAAACTATTATAAAACTAATTACTAATTTAATTAAAGAAAAATCACACAAAAAAAGGGAATGAATGCAAATTTTAAAGATATAACTTAAATGGGCAAAGCGATTTAAGTTTAAATGTTAATTCTCATTCATTCGATAAAAATAAATAAACTAAACTAATAAAATACAAACTAACTTTTTACTGATCAACAACCAAAATCAAACTATGATTATTTCTTCTTGTGTGAGATATGCTCCAACAACCTGTTTGCCAAAGAGAAATCTATGGCAAGCAAATTACAAAGTAGCAAGGCTTGTGATATTACCTAAAGAAATTCAGGTAACTAAACGATTCATATGTCACTTAAAGAAACAGAAAGATAATTTGCAATAGGATCCATTATGACATTTTATGACTCAAGTAAAAAATATTGAGATATTTGTGTTATAATCGATATGTCATACATATTATAATAAACTAGAATAACAGACTATAACATGAAAAGAAATGAAAGACATCAAGCCATGTATTGATAAATAGATCAAAGCTAATTAAATCAACACATATCTTGAGCTTTAGAAGAATATGAAAAGAAATATGACTAATTGAATACTCATACTAAAACACTTTACTATTAGGACGAAATCCATTGAGCAAAATGTCTATTCATATCCTTCTTTCAAATCAACTTTAGTCCATTCTCCAGAATTCCAATTCCCTTTTGTTTGAGAGAAAAAAATAGTATTTAAAGGAAGTCATGATTGATTCTCATATCCACCGGATAGAGATCAATCTTTCAAAACTAAAGAGATTCTAATCTTTAATCTAAATTGAGTTTACAATAATAAAATCTATAACAACTTGATTAAAGTTTGTTACAACTAATCAAACATAATCGAGAACTATTTGAAACAGATCATATTACTAATCAAGGGAAAACCAACATCTTTGATCCTCAATAGCTAATCAATGTGCATATCATCAATGAGACCGTTTTAGCGACCTAAAAAATAAAATAAAAATAAAATTAGAAATCTAATTAACTAATTTGAGACTCGCTACATAATCTTCGATTCTGTAGCTAGTGTATCACAAACAAATTATACTAAATAAAACACACTCAATCATAACATAAAATAAAATTTAGTTACCCAAAATCACACATTCAAAAATGAAGGATTGTGCACTTTTGACCCTGAAACAAAATTGAAATTGGTTGAATGTTTTATGATTACATATTCAGATTTCTTTGGCCTTTTAACTGTTCGAGCTATGCATTTTTGAGCTTCCAACATTAGCTTTCTATTTTCCTCTTCCAACTTTGTATTTCATCTTATGACTTGATTTAAACTCATTTTCAAATAAGGCACATCAGAGTAGTATCTTTGAACCCAAGCCAAGTAATCATGACAATGATTGGATTGTAAAACCAGAATTGAATGTTGTTGTTCCTTTTCTACAAATGTTTCTTTAGAATTTAAATCAACCTTTATGCCAGAGAAACCCTCACAATATCGAATAAAAGGTGGTAAATTCGAGATGAAATCATACTGGGTATGATCGTCTTCAGAAGAGTCTTGATATATTATAGTGATAGTTGGAATGTTTTCATCCTTATGCTTCTTTTTATTTCAGATTAATCCGGATATCACTTGACCAACTCTCTTGTTTTTGAAGTCACCTTCGCAATTGTAATGTGAATATTTACCCTTTGTATCATGTTCCTTTGATTTTTCTTCTTGTTGATACCGAGAGGGGGGTGAATCAGTATCAAGTACAATTTAAAACCTTTTTCAACTTATACTTAAACCATTCAATTATATCAAATGATCAATGAACAATAGTATAATAGTTACACCAATACACCACAATACACCATGCACAATATATGAGAAATAATCAATAGTTATTGTTCAAGGGAAGTAATGACTTCCAAAGGTAGGCACAAATTCCAAATGTAAAGTGAGGGATAAACCTTCAAGAGGAAGATACAATCCTCCAATATCAAGAGAGGGTTTAACTCTCCATCCTTGCCCCTTCCTTCCACCCAAGAATGTATGAGAGATAATAAAACTTTACATTAAATCATCACCATCAACCAACCATTACATAGAACCTGATAATGCTTCCTGAAACTTTATCAATTTATGCAATTATTCAATTCTTGGAATACTCTGATCCTGTATATAATATTACTCAATGTATTCTTTGAAACTTCTCCAAGTTTCACTCCTTGAATCCTCCCCAAAAAGAAGTTATAGAGACAATGGTAGACATTGTTCAATTTTGGTTTATTCAGGAGACCTAAATTGTACAGAATGCCCCACGCTCAATATTTAACATCAAATTATGAAACGCACACACAAGAAATAAAAGCTTGTACTCTTTCCAATTCAATTCGTCCCACTTCATTTGGATTCTCTATGAAGACGTTATGATTTTTTTACCCGGAACACATGTTTATTGACTAGCTTCAGGACAGGTCAAAAACCCAATCTCCACAGAGTGTATCTCCATAATTATAGCGAATCAAGAGCTTCAAATTTTACCACAGGTAAATTGATATGTCTTCTCAATACCATAGTATTTTAACATTTGAATCGTTCTAGAAATTTTTTTATAGCGAAAATGGTAAGATGACCTGAAAATAACATACCTTAGAACACATCACCAAAAGAGTTCATCCTCCCTTGAAATCCGACCTTCTTTACTTCTGATTTCCTCTGAAATTAGACTTGTGTATCAAATGAATGTATAATGATATTTATTTATACCATTTATGTCAGTTTCATTTAACATTAGGGCCAACCTGACACTTTCTTATTTTGTAATTATTTTCTTTAATTATCTTCAGGGCCTATATGTACTTCCTTCTTCAATTCACTTTGTCATCTTCAAAAATTCATTTCTCCTCAACCATGAGGATCCACGTGAAGTTCCACATACCACCGAAAACAACATGATGTATACTATCCATACATGGGTTTTGTATCTGCATGTTCATTGTCCTTCATGTCCAAATACCTTCATCAATGTTGTGGTCCAAAACCCATGACTAGGGTTGACATCAATGACAACAACCAATCTTCCAACACTTCTTTGACTGGAATCATGGGTTGTGACTAGAAATCACTCGAAAATAGGTCCTTTAGATTAGTAACGACAACTTCTAATGATTTCTTAGGAACAAATTTATTCTTTCTTAGTATTTTTTGTGTCAGAGGTAAAGGGTCACTTTGAAGGTTAGATGATGAAACATGGTTATCGTCGAGTTGAATCTCCATCTGAAATTCCTGTAGTAGAGGCTGAGGAGGTAATACCTCTTCATAATTTTGTGCGATTTAAACCACATGATCAATGTTTTGGGGTAAGAACTTATTTCTGATGAGGAAATCCTCCCAACTATCCCTGATACTAACAAGATGATGCTCGACCAAGAGTCGAATAAAACCATGATGAAACATTCTAGCTTGAGGATTATTGTTTGGATGCTTTTAAAACCTAGCCATCTTTTGTAAGATTCTAAGAAAATAGAAATGAAAACTTAGATGAAACCCCAATAAAACCATAAGCATCCATATGTGGATGTAAAATATCAGACCATAACGACCTTTGAAGATTATAAATCGTTTAATAATTATAAGAAGTTCAGGCCATCTGGGATGGAATAAATCCAAGGGAATACCTTTCACATGGTATTTAATTTACTCAGAAATTAACAAATACCACCAAGGAATTTTTTCAATCATAGCATTCTTAAACCACTTATTCCCAGAAAGAGGAAGACCAGCAGGTTTGGCAACACAATTCTCTTCAATCTGGAATTGGACATCTCCAACCTTAACCCTAATGCCATCAAATGTTTTGTCGAATTCTTTGGAAACGTCTAAGTTGAAACCCCTAAATGACTGGACAAAATCTAGCCAACCAACCTGGGAAAGTTTCTCAGTCACACCATCATGACTTAACAGGGTTTGTGAACCATTTGGTTCTATTCTTACTATAGGGGCCATGACGGGGGCTAACTAGAATACAATGAGCTAAAATTATTGAGAGAAACCAAAACAAATAATGAGCAGGGTAAAAAGATAAGTCTTAAAATGAAACAAAGAAACATACATGATATTAAGCGAAATGCACAACAACTGAGAGTACCCTGTTATCATTCCACACTTGAAATGTTGATTTTTTCCCACTAAGAAAAGGACAGACGTGCTCGACATAGAAAAAGCCATGTAACTATCGTTGCTTGCCATGAAACCCAGGTCCAAAAACTAAGACCTCTCTTCTGATGTGATTATGATTTACAAAATATCCAGAAAGTTCATTGATAAGAAAAGACCATCATAAACAAATATGGAGTAGCATAGGGTTTGGAAATAGTGACAAGAAGTTCGCCCAACCACTTAGAGTTTACAATAAATTTTAAAACTTTAGGTTGCAATAATTTTATCATAAGCTTAGTCATGGGTCAATATATTTAGCACATTCATAACATAGCCTATTTCATTGATCCTTATACACAAATTCAGTCACTATCGATCTTAGGTTTTAATCTAACAATCATTCCTAGATCATTTTTCATGTTTATTTTACTAGAAGAAACAATAGCCCTTTAGATTATGCATGGGAAAACCACCAACATAGTTTATTCTAGTAGTTTTGTATAAAAGTAGGTTAAATTCATGCTTTGAAATCATGAATTTCAAGGAGAGTACCAGTCGTCAAATCACACAAAATTACACACAAGAAATCAATAAAAATAAGAAATAACAAGTGATATAAAATGTAAACTTTGAACTAAAAAAAATCATTAGCCTAATGATTGCACTTGCCCGGGGGTGATCACAAGATAATAGAATGTTTTGAATAGGAACACAAAACAAGATGGTAGTTGGGCTGCCAAAAAATGGTGACTCACTGGGCGAAGCAGTTATCTCTAAACTGTTGAACTTTCATCTCAAGGAAAAAGAATAAGACTTGGAGATGATTTTGAGTTGCTTTGAAAGAAAATTCACTTTCAGATCACACAATATTAGGATCAGCTCAGATTTATAAAATATTACCATGATTATAATCACAAAAGAAGAATAAATTCTTTATAGAGGATTATAGCCTGAAAGTGTTTTTTTATCAAAGGGTAACGATGTTTATAAAAATTACTTCAATACCGTTGATAGAGCCAACGTTGTCAGCAAGCGTTTATATCCTCGAAATGGATGTCATTTAACCCTCTCAAGTACTTTAATCCCATCCAATTCATGATATATACTTCCATAGAAAGTTAACTTATAATCACATACCTACTATCTCTCAAACTCGACGTTGCTTCACTGTCAACATGCATGTTTAGTACCTCGATGAAGTTTCCTTGGTATCGTGTGTGCAATTACCCACTCCCAGCAGGCCTGTTCAGTACCTCGACGGGTTTACACACATTTCCCACACTTAATCTTTTTTAAACCTCTTATGAAAAAGGTACAAATATCCTCCTTATTCCTACAGTTCATGATATAATCTTGATTGACTTTTCTGTTAATTAGGGATAAATAGGATAGAAAATGATTAATATGTCTTATATTGATATTATTGAAGTTATATTGAATAGATTCTAAAATATGATTGGAATTGTTTTATTATGTTACAGGATTGGATAAAATAGCAAAGGCGATCTTGAAAGATGCGTGAGCCACTTGAGGTTGAGGAATTTTGGCACAAAGCAGTTTTAAAGATGATTAATTTTCTAGATTGTAACTTTATAATAGTAAAGCAATCCTGAGGATCTCTTGATCCTCAGGATGGCTTGATTTAATCTGATTATTGTATATATAGAGGATAATAGATCCTGGAAAGAAAATCTAAGAATTGCATTCAAGTATTCAGAACTCAGAATTACTTTGCGCAAGCAGTTTTTGTGAATGTCATACCATCTATGAAATCAATAAAAGATTTGATCGTCTTCGCCATTTCTACATACTAAGTTTCTAGTAGAAGTGCTTCTAAGGACCAAGGGCCCAGTCTAAAGGAGTTACTGTACCAAGTTGTAATTGTATCATTTTTATTTTTGTTTTATGATTCAATTCTCTTTTGCAATAGTTAAGGCGAATGGATAAGTGTGTTAACGATTTTATGTTGTTTGCGTACAGAAGATAGACATTTCTCTCGAGTATTAATGATTGATGTTCCAACTTCCATTACTGTAGTCTGTTGCTTGACAGTTCCCCACATTTTCATACGTGTTATTCCTTTTATTTAGACTTGCATTTGTTGTTCCTTTCAATTAAGTTACAATTGTCGTTCCTTTTAGTTAAAGTTACAATTGTTGTTCCTTTCCGTCAAGTTATATTTTTTGTCCCTTTTGATTAGATTACAAATTGTTGTTTCTTTCCATAGGATAGAGTAATTCATTATTTCCTTTCCAGCAATTTGATTCATAGTTAATAGTTAATTCTGAAAGTCTTTACTTAGATTCAGTCATTGCTTCTTAGTTAAATGAATTCAACAGATTAGTTAGTTCCCTTTCATTCACAGCATGTTAGTAATTAGATTTCAATTATGGTAAGTAAGATCTTAGTCTTAAAATATTTCATGAGCATTTGAGGAAGTTGATTGTGGAAAAACTCAGGTTTTCTTTAACTACGTGATTTTAGCCTCTACAAACTATCTGCATAGATTTTGCTGATATTCTTCAGATAAAAGACAAATCCTCGGGTCGATAAATTAATGTTAAACTAAGGTTGTTTTTAGACATCTTTAGAGCCCAACATTTTGGTGTGGTTGTCGGGGAGAATGTCAAAGGTAGCATAGGTTGTGTCTCTGGAGGACCAGGTATTGAAGACGGAAGGTAAGAACCTATGCAGGCAATAAGTAAGATTCTTATGCCAATGCTTACCTCCAGTTGACAGTTAAGAGGTCATATAGGTGTTTCTTTTTGAAATTATTTTTGTGTGAAGTGTGTATGACTAAGAAGAAATATCTTGAAAAACCAAAACCCCCACAAAAAACTACCAAAGCCCAGGGCTCGGTGCTCCCTGGGAGAAGTTCTTTCATAGATGACATCATCCGAAAGGCCGAATCTCAAGCTTCGGTTGGACCTAGGAAAGGACCCATCTGAATCCCTCAGTCAGCAGTTTCACCAACTACAACCAACGTTGAGATTCATAGAAAAACTAAACGGACTGAGCAAAGCTTTCAAATCACATACCTTCCACCCCTCAACCCTTTAGACGAGGGAAATTCTCGTAATCTAGAGGAAGGAGAAGGAGAAACTGGAAGGGTTTCCAAGGCAGACCCATCATCATCCCCTGATATTGAATCTCCCATAAAATAAGAAGGCATACCTGAAATCCCATATAGAGGGAGTGCAATCAAATCCCCTAGAGGATCAAATAGTCAACCACCTCAAATAGAACACCCGAAATTCCTGAAGATTTTTGGCACATCTTCGATCAAATGGCACAACCAAATCAACAACAACCCCAGACCTCCACATTGGAATATTCGATAGTTGATCCAATCGCCAACGCTCCCATGAAATCAATCCCCCTATAGAACCTGCCAACCTTCCATGGATTAATTTCAGAAGACCCTAATGCATTCTTATTCGAATTCGATGTCCTATGTAGAGGGTATGATTACACCTCTGAACCCCAAAAATTAAAATTGTTCCCCTCTACCTTGAAGGGGGTAGCTCTATGTTGGTTTATGGGATTAGGAGGTGGAACCATTAACTCATGGGATGAGATGAAACAAGCCTTCTTGACAAAATATCAGGATTATTATAGAACCAAGGACCTAAAAGATGAAATCTTTCAAATGACTGCAAAAGAAAATGAATCATTAGAAGAATATGTTGAGATATTTCAGTATAACTTGCAGAGATCACCCTATGGAACATTACTAGGTGAAGTACTTAAAGAAACTTTGCTTAAAGGTATGAAGGATGAACGGGTAGAAACATTGAATTTAATGGGGAAGGGTGACATTTATCAAGAAACTTTTGATAACATCATTCTATTGTGCATCAGGTGCTCATGAGGAAGTACATGGACCAGATCAGGAATGTAAACTTCCCTCACCAGAAATAGCAACATTACCAGTAGGGGCATTATGTGAGTCAAAGTTGGTAATCTCTTAGAAAATTTCAAAACATATATTATGAGCACTTTGACTAAACAATTGGATGTATTGCAGGCCAAACAAAAACAGGCAGAAGCAGAACAAACTTTGGCCATAGTTTTCCACAGATGTAGAAAAAAGCATGGTCCAAGGGAATGTCCTTTGGATGTGGTTTGGGTTTGCGCTATTTGCGCCAAGGATCACGACACAGAGCAATGCCCATCGTTTTTGGGACTAAAAGCTATCTTTAGAGGAGCAAAAGAGGAAATAGAACCATTATATTTGATGGCTCAGCATCGTCAATGGTAGGCTCGCCCTCCAAATACACTCCAGGACTTTTTTGGACAGTATAATCAATAGAAAAATTCTGGTAATACATGGCAGAACTAGCCATTTACTAATCAGAACTAGCAGCCTCGACAATACTGTTATCCACAATTTTGGTCGTCATGATGATGTAATGATGATGGAAAAATCAGGCTCTTCACTAGAACACTTTCCTGAGAAAAGTTACCTTTGTCCACTTCCAGAAATCATATTTTTAAGGGAGGTTCGCAGGCTACCTATATATTTGCCTACGAGAATGCATGATTCTCGTAGGCTGCATTAAGCTGGGGTGCGAGAGGTTCACACTGTACCTAACTATCAGGGTGCGAACATCTTCTAAAGGAAGGAAAAAGATAGATTCTCGAACCTTCTAGAAGGGAATCTTCTAGAAGGATGAGTTGGCATTCGAATGGTTATCTAAGTACTGGTTTTCCTGATATCTTGGGATCATTCCTATCCAAGTAACTAATCCATTCTTTCTTATAAATTGATGGGTTTCTCATGGAAAAGGTTAGAAGCAAACTAGCAAGAGATTGATTAGAGAATTAGTGGAAGATTGTATGAAGGATTGATGCTACAGCATCTAGAGACACCAGCAAGGTTATCAAAAGTGGTTTATTTTCTTCATGCATGAGCAAGTGTGTGTGTCGGAGCTAGGAGCCATTGAAAGGAGGCTTGCAACATCAAGGCTCATGTTGTAAGTTTTTATTTCTATCAATTTAATACAGTAATGTGTCCCTTTCCCATAAAGTTGATTGCACTTTATTACATAACTCCTTGATCATATGTATAGATTAACTGTTGAATATATTGAGTTGTATTCACTTCGATTGGTTTGAGTTGTCCTGGGGAATTTGGACTGCTTATAAGAGCGTTGGAGCGAAATTGGTACAACAAAGACCAAAGGAAGAGAGAGATCATCTTGTATGTTCATGATGCTTGCCTCCTAGTTCATTCAATGGTAAAATCTAGGGAAGAGTATCATTAAATCATGTTTTGTTCTAGATCCGTGTGGATCTAGAACAGTTGTGTCTGCACTTACAGATTAATCCTGAAACAAATACCCACCTACAAATCCCACTTGGCCAAACCAACCACTTGCGAATCCGATCTGGAAGAATCAACCAACCGCAAGTCTCACACAGCCTAACTCACAATACCCCTCATCCTAGAAAAACTCAAATAACAGCCCCTACCCCACAGTGGCCCAATACAACTACCCAAAGCTAGGTGGGCTGGAATTGGGCACCCTGTGGGGATAAACAATCAACCCATGGGGATGGCCCTCAAACCCAACCCTCGTTGCAAGCTCCACTCCAACTGCCCCCAAAACCCTCAATCACAATTGTGCCCTCAATTAACTACCCATTGACCCCACCAGAAACCTAATAATGGAGATCATCTCATCTCGTCCATATTATGGATAATGGGGAAGAGGAGACCAACTTGGTAGGGTGCAACAAACTACAATTGAGATCGAGTATAATATCTCCTGAAGAAAGTAATGTTTTCCAAGAACAAGAGAAGGAAAATAACAAACAACTAGAAATGTGATAAGTAAACTATGGTAATACTTGATCCCTGAGGCGGTATAATGCGAGGTCAGGGATCTTGATAAAGGATGCAACTCCTTTCCTCTGTTCCCAGAAATATTGATGATAAGAAACTTGTCGTCTATCCCAACCCGACATTGTAGGGAACTCACGAGATTTATGTAGTCAGGAACTAACCCACTCCTACGCAGACTCTGCAATACATTCCAATATATGCAAAAATGATCAAGGAACTATGTGGGAGGAAGACTATTAGGAAAATTAAAAATTCATCATCAATAGTTTGTGTAGTGGGAGCCTTGTCTGAGATAATTCTAGGTGGGCAGAACAGGTCAAATATGTAGATCCAGGGAAACCCATGAAATGTAAGTTCAGATCTAGGGTTGTTCTTTTTCCAAATACACTAGTTGATTTGGGAGTGGCCATCAATATCTTGACTATGGAAACCTGCAACACCCTAGGTTTTGAATCTTTTGAGCCTACCCCAATTATCTTAGTGTTGGTTGATCGATCAGTGGTTAGATGAGTCGGAACACTACATGACATAGAAATCTTAGTCAACTCTTGGTAATATCCAGTGGATTTCCTCATCATCAACCCAAGAAGTAGACTCAAAGGGAATCCATTGATATTAGGCAGACCATGGCTTACCAGCGGATGCGTACATAGGATTTCAAATGGGTAATATGACAATTTCCTAGAGGAGGTGTTAGTACATAGGATGCCAAATGGGTAATATGACAATTTCTAGAGGAGGTGTTACAAAAAATCTCATCTTATATCCTCCAACCAAGCCAAGCCTGATTTTCATATATCCATAATTGCCACCACCACGGTATCTAGAAAAAGATTTACGAGCCCCTCGAACGCTGGAAGAATCTCTTAGACTCAAGAACTAGCTAGAGGATGACGTAATCAGTGGGTTTATTAACAGCCCAACCACCATGGGTAATCCAACATCCCAAATGCTTCAAGTTGTTCTAGATTGTGAAGAACATGGAGATCCGTTGGAAGATTTAATGGAACAACAAATCTCGACTACCGTTGTTCATAATAGAAAATCTGTTGAGATCGCACCAGGGAAATCTCTGGACATCAATGTCAATTTAGATGAGCAACAACAACAAAATCTGATTCAAGTCCTTTCTAAATATCAACAAGCTTTTTCCTGGGAGTATTCTAACATGAAAGGTATTGATCCACAACTCTACACACACCACATTTACATTGAGAAAGATGTCCGACCTATCTGACAACCGCAGAGAAGATTGAATCCCCATCTCAAGGATATTGTTAAAGAATAATTACAAAATATGTTGGACGTAGATTTTATATACCCTATCTCAAATAGTCGGTGGGTCTCCCCATTAGTCATCGTCCCCAAGAAAAATGGGAAATGGCGAATCTACGTCGACTACAGGGAACTTAACAAAGCCACTCAAAAGGACCACTTCCCCTTACCTTTCATTGATCAGGTCTTGGATACTTTGGAAGGGAAGAAATTATTTTCTTTCCTAGAAGGTTTTAGTGTCTATAATCAGATCCAGATTGCCCTAGAAGATAAAGATAAAACTACATTCACCTTCCCCTAGGGTACCTTTGCATACAGAGTATTCCCCTTTGTACTATGTAACTCTCCAGCAACATTCCAAAGGGCCATCCTGAGCATATTTAGTGATCTGATTAGTGAAGGGCTTGAAGTTTACATGGATGATTTCACTCCTTATGGCAATGACTTCGATCAAGCATTGAATAATCTGGAGAAGGTACTAGAAGGGTGCATTGCTACCAGGTTATGTTTAAGCCATGAAAAATGTCACATGATGATGACAGAAGGTGTGGTACTAGGGAATTATATTTCTACAGATGGAATTAGAGTAGATCCAGCAAAAATAGAGGTAATCCTTAATCTACCTACACCACACACACAAACTAAGGTACGTAGTTTCCTTGGCGCTTCTGGATACTATCACGGATTTATGGAAAAAAATTCAAGAATCGCTGCACCTTTACATGCTTTGACTGGTAATGTGGAATTCCAGTGGTCTAACAAGTGTGATGTGGAATTTGCAGGACTCAACAAGCTAATATCGACAGCACCGGTGTTGAGGGGACCAAATTGGAAAATATCATTTCACATCTCCACCGATGCATCAGATATTTCCATAGGCGCTATCCTTGGACAGGAAGAAGACAAGAAACCCTACGTTATTTATTTCATTAACAAAAATATTACTCCAGCTGAAATTAATTAGACAGTAACAGAAAAATAATTTTTAGTTGTTATACACGCCATCAATAAATTTCTCCATTATATTACAGGTTATCCAGTTATTCTGTATACTTATCATTCTGTTGTTAGATATCTAGCTAATAAACTGATTACTAATGGATGGGTCACTCGGTAGTTATTATTATTGCAGGAATTTGACATCACCATCAAAGATCAACCCGAGAGAGAAAATCTTGTCACAGACTTCCTGTCCCGCATACCCAAAACATATGACTCCTTAACAATTGAAGACCAATTTCCAGATGAGCATCTGTTTTTCATCACCATAAAGCCACCTTGGTACGCTGATGTGGAAAATTATCTGGAAGCAGGAAAATTACAGGCACATCTATCATCAAGGGAAAGAAAATTGATCGTCCAACATAGCGCATGATTCACATGGATCGGTGGATATCTCTTCCACACAAGAGTTTATCTCCAGATCCGTAGATGTGTATGAGAGGATGAAATCTACGACATACTGAAAGTAGGACATGATGAGCCCTGTGGTGGGCACTTTGTAGACCATAGGACTGGACACAAAATTTTACAGATGGGCTACTACTTGCCCTCAATATTCATATATGCAAATAAATATGTCCAGACCTGCGACAGTTGTCAATGGATGGGAAAACCAGGCCATGCTAATGAAATTCCCTTGAAATCACAAGTAGTCGCAGAACCATTTGAGATATGGGCACTAGACTTTGTTGGCCCCTTCAACCCAAATTCAAATTAGAAGGCCTATGTTCTAGTTGCAATGGAATACATGACCAAATGCATGGAGGCAGAAGCCTTACCAAATGCAACAAAAGTAGTCATCAAATTTCTTTTCAAAATTTTTGTATGCTATGGACTACCCAGGGAGGTAATTACTGATGGGGGTCACAATTTACAACTCATAGAATTACCACCACCCTGGACAATTACCATATTAATCATAGGGTTACTTATCCATACCACCCATAGGAAAATAGGAAAGTAGAAAGCACAAATAAGGTCTTGGAGGAAATCCTGACAAAGAATGTCTCAACAAACCAACAAAATTGGGATACTGATCTCCTGAATGCCTTATGGGATTATCTCACAACATGGCATAACACCATTGGCTACTCTCCTTATCACTTATTCTATGGTAAAGAACCCATCTTCCCAATTGATTTTGAGATCAAGACCCTAAGGATGGCCCAGGAAATTGGACTGGATCTAACAGAAGCACATAAACAACGCCTTCAACCACTCAACAAGTTTGATGAAACATGCCTGACTGTTATGGAGCACACAGCTGTTATTCAACAATAGAGAGCGACCTAGCACGACAAACATATCAAGAAGAAATCATTCAAGAAAGGTGATTGGGTGCTTCTCTATGATTTCGGATTTCAGGATTTTCCAGGAAAATTACAGACATGGTGGCTGGGACCATATGAAATTAATGAAGTCCATGATAATGGAACGGTCACTTTAAGTACCATCGATGGGTTTGGATCTCCATTTCTGGTCAATGGACATTGGCTACGACTTTACCATCAACCTCCTTCAAAATAATCTTTCTACCAATAAGTAAGTAAGGACCCTATCGTTCAAATTTTGGCTTGCTAGGAAGGTAACCCAGCCACTCCAACTCCATAAATGATGAATTTTGTTACACTATACATACTGTATATAGTTTTTTTTTTTTAGATCTAATTGAGTTATTAGTTTTTCTTTCTTTTCCAATTTATGAAAGTCACTTGAGAAAATAAGAACTAGAGAGGATAACACAATTAGCATTATTTTCTGTTCTGCACTCTTGCTTTATATTATCACGTAGACCCTATCTTTCACAAGAAAATGAATATATCATGCTCCGCAACAGTAATCTAGAAACTCTAATGAACTCATGACATCAACAAACCTTTTGAAATAAACTAACCCATGATAATTGAATGAATTTAGTTGATGACTAATCAGCCTTAGATTCAACAAAAATATATTTCCATGGGAAGTTTCCAAAATTACCTATTCATATGGTTAAAAATTAACAACTGTTGTTCCCTTCACGTGATTTTTGTTCCCTTGAGTATCGTTGTTGTTCATTTGGAAGAAACAACTATCATTCCCTTCGTGTGATTGTTATTCCCTTGAGCATCGTTGTGGTTCATTTGAACGGAACAACTGTCGTTCCCTTCACACGATTGTTGTTCCCTTAAGTACCGTTGTTGTTCATTTGAACAAAACAACTATCGTTACCTTCGCACAATTGTTGTTCCTTTGAGTACCCTTGTTGTTCATTTGAAAGGAACAACTGATGTTCCTTCTGCGTTCTTCCTTATTGTCGTTCCTTTCCTTTATTGTTGTTAAAATACTAGCCATTCCTTTGGGGTACAACTTTCACTAAATAATTTTCACTAAAATTATTTTTAATTATCATTGCAATGATTTGTCGTTATTTTGTGGACTGTCTCTCATACCTTATCAAATTGTTTTTGGATTAATTTCTTCGAAATATCTTAAAACTTGTTCATAACCAGTAACCACCATAATTTGTTTCCTTTCCCTATATACATACAAATATACTTGAATGATAATCCACCCTCATATTATAATAATGAGTCTTAAGCACACTTTTACTTGGCATATTTACACTTCTTTACGCCATACCTTACTTCTAAGGAGTAGATGAGCCTCCCTTAATAAATCCCTAAATAATAATAATAATAATAATAATAATGAGAAAAGAAAAAAATATAAAAACAAATAAATATAACTTATAAAAATTCTCCCACAGAGAATAGGGGGTCTCATCATGAACCAACCTACCACGATCATCGGATAATAATGTAAGTGACATTCCCACTATGGCTACCACACCAGGGCAATGGCCTTTGACATTTTTGTCAAAGGACAAGGGGTCTCATCACTAGTTGGCGTGTTCACTTAAGTTACAATATAGTGAGTGGCATTATCATCATCTGGCTATCAAACCATGATAGTGGTCTCTTTGGGAAAATACAATTCAAATATTTATTAAGGATACTAGCTCATCTATGGGTTAAAAGGTAACCCTGTCGAGGCTATGGATGCCTGCTGGCAGCAAGGGCTCTGCCTGTGGTATGGAAATTTACCTTAAAAACCAAGTTTATGTGTGTCTCTAGATTTCCTTTACTCAAGTAACGGGGCTATCGTTTTGGCTATATTCAATAAACACGGGAAAAGTAACAACATTATGATATGTGGAATATTTTTAAATGAACAGATTTAATTTATTCGTCTTAATTATCCTTAAAACATTTTTTAGTGTAGGTACAATAAATTCGAATTTCCCACAAAAAAAAGACTATCGCTTAATGATTACTGTTAATATGTTTTTTGAAAATTATACATGATTGGTTCCCATTGGCGGCGGCATTGCAATTATTACCTCTCACTGGAAATACTTGAACTCATTACTTTCACCTACGCTGACGGTCAAGGTCGACCTCTACAATAATGAGGGGAGTGGACGTTCTACACGTTTTCCGATAAGATTGTAATGATTGTAATAAATGGAAAACCCACATTTTTATACACTCGTCATTCTCTGATATTTTTTTCTATATTTGGTAATATTTCCTCCAAGTTGGTCTAACCAAATATGCAAGCAGGAACGATAGTTGTTCTCATTTTCTCACAGAACGATGGGTGGTCGAAGTGTTCGTAGGGAACCAACATTCCTACATGTAACTGAGAAGGATAGATAAATTCTACACCGTCTGGGTTGGACGGAGTACTTCAACCGATTGCAAGGATATGATACGAACATCACGCTTGAATTCTTTCAAAATTTGCAAGGAGAAATCTTCATGGTTCGAGATATACTAATTCCAATTACTTCGAAAATCATAGTAGAGTTTACAGGTCTCCCTAACTCATACATTCAATGGACAAGAAAATGTACAACGCTCAATGAAGCTGTAGAATCCTTTGTAGACCCTGGAGAGGAATTGGATAAAAAGGGAAAGGGAATTAACCCCAACACCCTCAGTGAACCATGGAAAGAACTGGCAGGGATAATTCAGAGGTACATCACCTATGATGGACGATATGATGTAATTTGACCATGCCACCTCAAACTGATAGCGTCATTCAAACAAAGGTTAGTAATCAATCTACCTTTTTTTCTGAATGCCATGTTACATGAGGTTTCTTTAAGAACACAAAAATCCAAGGATCTTGTTACTATCATCAGCCACTATGGATTAGTTACACTGATAGTAAATAAGGCCCTGAGCCAAACACAATTAACCTGGGGTGACCTTATTGAGACCAATAGACCTCTGCAACTGGAACAACCTAAATTATACGACGAAGATTCACCATAGGAAATTGAAGAGATACAGGGAGGGGAGACCACTACCTAAATAGAAGTTCCACCTCCTCAACTCGAAGTCGAGGCAGACCCTGTCCAAATTACAAAGGCTCATACCTCACAAACAGAGGCTCAAACCCCACAAACCGAGGCTCAGAATCCACAAACAAAGTCTCAAACCTCACAAATAAGGGAATTAACGAGAAAGAGAAAAAGAGCAACGACTGCTCCTAAATCCCCCATTGAGAGAAAGAGGAGAAGTAGACGGACGAGAAACCCTGAAGAGATCCAAGACACTACAAAACCTCCTGAAGAAATTCAGGACATTACAAAGAAGTCCTTATAAGAAAAGTTTTCAGGAAATTGAGCACACCTAACAAACCTCACAAAGAAACAGTCAAGAAGACATCGAGCCAGCATTGGAGCACCTAACAGAACAATTTTTGAAAAGCTCTGAGGTAGAAAAATCTCAATTTTTAGGGAGTTTAGGGACTTCAATTGACAAAGATAAACTAGAAGAATACCAAGAATGAGACTCTTCTTCAAAACCTGCCGAAAACTTCCTTGATATTGAAATGTCATTTCCAAAGGCCACAGCACAGGAAGAACCTCATCGTGAGGCAAGAAATCCTCTTGAACAGACAGATTACTTGGAAGGGACGGAGGAATAGCCATCTACTGATTATAATGAAGAATTCCTTGAGACCCCTCACAAACAGAAAGTGGGAAAAAACCATAAGAGAATTAGAAATCTGAAAAAGGAGAACAAGTTGTTAAAGAGAAAGGCTAAAAAAGTTGAAGCAATAAAGCAGAAGGTTGGCAGACTTAGAGAAACTATTAAAGAATTAAAAAAGTAGCTAGAACAAGAAGATAAGGCCCACAAAATAAATAAATCCAAAAGACCCAGAGTGCAAGGAAGAAACCCTCTTCCTAAAAGAATAGTCACTACAAACTATGTGGGAACACAGACAAACCTGAAGAAATAACAGTAGAGGATGCAATAGTACATAATGAGGAAGTAATTCCTTTACAAATAGTTGATGTTGAGGTGCATACAGATACCCTAGTCTCAGAGGAAATAACTCAATACCTTGAGTAGGATGCCACCATTAGGATATTGGAGGAAGAACCGATGCAGTCCCAACAAACCTTGATTCAAAACAAAAAAGAATTGATGACTATGGAAGAACATCAAGCATCTCAATCTCAAGAACAGAGTGCTATCGTTGATAGACTGGAAGAAGATCTTATAAAATCCCAACAAGCATTAACTCAATCTAGATATGAAATGGGTGTTATGGAAGAATATAAAGAATCCCAGTCTAGGGAACAGGATGCTATTATTGGTAGGCTAAAGGAAAAACTGGTACACGCACAAAAAGCATTGACTCAATCCAGAGACAAGATGATCACTATGGTTGAACATCAAATGGTTTTTAAACAACTGAAGGTTATGTCAGCAACAGAAAGTGAAAGATATGCTGAGCTCACCAGAGCCCAAGGGAAGGTGAAGAAAATGCAAAGCCAATTTGAAAAATCTTTGGAGCAAATCAAGGAGATTTTTTATGTTTACTATGATGCAATCAACTGCAAAGCCCCTGCCACCAATTATACCCTATTCTTGTTGGAACTTTACCTATTGTTAAGGGTAAAATCCATCAGAGTAGGTAAGACAATTACATTTTCCACTTTCCCTGAGTTCATTTCATGTTTTAGAGAGAAGGAAGAGAAGGTACAGTACTTTCTATGTGAATTATACTTCCATAACTTCATTTTGGAAGATGATAGGAAAAATAACCCTGGTCCCTTTATTGGAGACATTCAGTTCTAGGCATTTCTGTCCTTCACTAAGAGCCAAGTCAGATGGGGAAAATCCCACAAGAATTTTATAAAGAGGAAAACTGGGTTAGATCTTTGGATCAGAGGAGAACCCCTAAAGTCCTTTCCAGCCATTATTCGACATAGAACCTTTATGAAAGGGGTGGGGGGGGGTCATAGACTCTCTATCCCCCATCCATCGACAGGTTATCTGTTCAGGCATCATATATTTTAGAGAACTCAAAGAAGAAGCTCTTTCTTCTTCTAAGGTGAGATGGGATGCATCCTCTAATGAAGTCAAAAGTAGGGAACCCTTTGGGTACAGGAATTTCTTTGCAGTTACCTTCAGAATGGAAAGGTATTATAGACTGCTCCATGAGGAAGGACCTACTTGGATTGGGTGCAGGTATAATCCCCCTATCATCTGGTTTCCTCCAGAAAGTTACCAGAAGGATTATCAGATTAATAAGAAGAGGGAGGATGTTGATTTTGTAGAGCTCAAAAGAAGTAATGGGTTTAGGAGACTTGGTGAACCAACTTTCCCTCCTTACACCATCACTGCTTTACATGTAAGATCTCAKCTTGCATGAGGACATGCAAGAAGGTAAGYTGGGGGGTATGTTGGGTTATGAAAAAGGTACAAATATCCTCCTTATTCCCACAGTTCATGATATAATYTTGATTGACTTTTATGTTAATTAGGGATAAATAGGATAGAAAATGATTAATATCTCTTCTATTGATATTATTGAAKTTATATTGAATAGATTATAAAATACGATTGGAATTGTTTGATTCTGTTACARGATTGGATAAAAATAGCAAAGGARTTCTTGAAAGATGTGTGAGCCACTTGAGGTTGAGGACTTTTGGCRCAAAGCAATTTTAAAGATGATTAATTTTATATATTGTAACTTTATAATAGTAAAGCAATCMTGAGGATCTCTCGATCCTCAATATGGCTTGATTTACTCAGATTATTGTATATATAGAGGATAATAGATCCTAGAAAGAAAATCTAAGAATTTCRTTCAAGTATTCAGAACTCAGAATTACTCTGYGCAAGCAATTTTTGTGAATGTCGTACCAGCTATGAAATCAATAAAAGTTTTGATTGTCTTTGCCATTTCTACATACTGAGTTTATAGTAGCAGTGCTTCTGAGGACCAAGGGCCCAGTCTAAAGGAGTTGCTACCTCAAGTTGTAATTGTATCAGTTTGCTTTCTGTTTTATGATTCAATTCTCTTTTTCAATAGTTAAGACGAATGCATAAGTGTGTTAATGATTTTATGTTGTTTACGTACGGAAGATAGACATTTCTCTCGAGTGTTATGATTTTTATTCCAACTTCCATTACTATAGTTTGTTTCTTGACAATTCCTCACATTTTCATATGCGTTGTTCCTTTTATTTAGACTCGCATTTGTTGTTCCTTTCAATTAAGTTACAATTGTCGTTCCTTTCAGTAAAGTTACAATTGTTGTTCCTTTCCATCAAGTTATATTTGTTGTCCCTTTTCATTAGATTACAAATTGTTGTTTCTTTCCATATGATAGAGTACTTCACTATTTTCTTTCTAGCAATTTGATTCATAGTTAATAGTTAATTTTGCAAGTCTTTACTTAGATTCAATCATTGCTTCTTAGTTAAATGAATTCAGCAGATTAGTTAGTTCCCTTTCATTCATAGCATGTTAGTAATTAGATTTCAATTATGTTAAGTAAGATCTTAGTCTTAGAATATTTCATGAACATTTGAGGAACTTGATTGTGCATAAACTCAGGTTTTCTTTAACTACGCGATTTTAGCCTCTACAAGATATGTGCATAGATTTTGTTGATATTCTTGAGATAAAAGACAAATTCTAGGGTTGATAAATTAATGTTAAACTGAGGCAATTTTTAGACAAATTTAGAGCTCAACAGACGGTACGAGGGATCTGCATCCAATTCGAATCAGATTTCCATCATTGTAATCTACCCCATTAGTCAGGCGTTTTCAATGGTGATTAGACACCACTAGCTTAGCTTGGAGGGAAGCTCATCGAGCCCCTCTTGCATAAACTCTTGTATTGTTTCTATTAGAGAAGGTATCATAGGGGAGATAGCATAGAGTTGGAGAGTGTGGAGAGTCAAGACTCAGTCATAGTTCGGACTCATATATTTTAATTGACATTCATATTAATAGAAAGAACAGTTTTTCCTATATGACATGCTTTCTATGTGTTTTATGTTGAATGTTTATGTTGTAGATGTGTATGTTAGGATTAATCTGCAAGGACAGAGTTAGAGTTATTTATCTGTGAGTGGTTTGAATTATTTTTGGTTCTCGAGGCTAAGTGCAACAAGTGCGCGACAGAGAATTGAGACTTTGTGAGCCGACACAAGGAGTGCGTGTCTGAACTCATTCAAGTCAAAAGAGAAGATGTCAGGTGGGAACACTAGGATAATTCACAGACTCAGAGGGGAATTTAAAGGTTGTTGAATACCTTGGAAAGAAATACTGTGTGGGAGGAAACACAGTGTAGGTTTACTGAACACTCTGTAAGACTCTGCTAGGAGGGAATAGAGCAAGTGCGAGTGCGCACAGGAGAAACACATTCTGAAGTGTTGGAGACATTTAGAGAACCCCGGGGTTGTTGAACACTCTAAGAAAGGAAGTCTTTGCAAGAGTGCATCGACCCAGGAAAGAAGATGTCTTAAGACTTCTGGAAGGGCCCAGGGAGAAGTCGTCTGAATGTTTAAACGAGTGCAAGGAGTGCACCAAGGACAAAGTAAGTTCATATTACAAGTTTGGGAGGGAAGAGCGTGGATTTTCCAAAGAGAGAGCTAAGAGGTCTACAGAAGGACACAAGAGAAATGAGAACCTCGAAGGTTTCAAGCCGAGAAAAATCTCAGAAGGGATAGCATAGGAATCTGCAAGGAGTGCGAAGGAAAGGCTGAGAACAGTCTAAGTCTCGAGCAAGAATTGTGCTAAGTCCGCAAGGGGGTCGAGGACTTGTCGAAGTCTTGAAGACAATGAAATCATCCATCATGAGGAGGAGACATGTGGTGAAATATCAGGAGATCTGGGAGATGGATCTCCAGGTGATTTTCCAAGAGAAAATAGGAATCTTTGCGAAGACACGAAGAGTGGTTTCAATCCAGACCATTGAATCTAGAAGGGACGAGTGGAGGCAATCTATACGATTAATAGGAGTAGTACTCTAGGAAATATCAAAGAAGGATAGTGAGAGACTCCCAAAGGTCGGATTCTGAATAGATCATAGTCATCGATCTGAAGGAGGGACAGGGACCATTGATCCTCACGTCGTTTGAGTTCATCGATTTGGAGTTCAGGAATATAGGAGTTAGATATTGTGGAAAGAGCTGAAACCCAAAGCCCGAAGCACTTTTGTGGTAGAGCCCCTAGAGACAGCCTTAGGTCACATGATAGAAAGTTCCTGGCACAGAGAGTTAAGTGTCACCACCAATATTCTTCAAAGGGCCAAGAGGAGAGTCACGGGGCTAAGAGGACCCACACTTTGGAGAAAGAAAGACCTGTAATAAAGTGTATTGGGTTCTGGTAGGGATCCGAAGAGTCAGTTAGACTTAGGTGTTTGAATGATCCTAGAAAAAGAGGTCGAGCAGCCCCCCCAAAGGAGTGAAGGGGGGGGGTTGAGCTAGAGTGGTATCATAGCTTGAATTCGCCTGTAGACAACATGTGAAAAGAGACAGAGTGAGACACTCTCTGGAGACTATTGTGAGGTGCGCAACAGATGGTAAAAAACCAGGTGGGATGCAGGTGAAGAAATATGGTCACTGGAGGTCATGAGTGTGGTCGAGGAGAAGACTGTCTGTAGAGAAGAAAATTGGAGATGGATAAGGAACTCAGTGAAATCCGAGCAGAGATGGAGAGGCTAGAATTCAATATGCAGCAAAAGGAAAAGGTACACTGGGATACGAGTGGCATTTGAAAAATATAGTTAAGTGGCTTGTTCGGAAGTAGTTGTCCAGAACGAAGAAAAAAGTGTTAAAAAGGTGGTTGAGATACGTCAAAAACCTCAGTGGCGAGGGAAAGAAATCTAGAAGAGGTCTCGTAGATTTCCAGGTGGGCAATGAGAAGGGATCAGTTGATCTTGTAAACTGTTAGGAGGGCAGAGGAGACATCCTAATTTTCCAGGTGGGCAAGGGAGAAGATATTATCTCACCTGAGAGTTCATGTCAAGGGGTATTGAAAGATGGAGAGAAGGTGGAAGAAATTCCTCATCCATATGGAGATGCATGCGAAACTGCAATCCGCATGAATGAAGATGATGACAAGTTGAAAACTTATGTCATAGAGGAGAAGGATCAAAGGAGTGTTATGGTCATTGGGGGAATCCAGATATTCCTTCCAATCAACCGAGGAGAGGTTAGCACAGGTGTTGCATATAAAATAGAAGGACAACAAGATGAGACTGTCATGGAGGAGGAGAAGATATTGAAGTTTGTCCCGACGGAAGAGGAGCACCCAATTGAGTCACTCACTCAATGGGAGATGGAGTTGAAGATGCTATAGGATTGGTTGAGCAGTCTAGAACCACAGGGTGGCTACAATGAGATATCCATGCCATACGATACATTCCAATATGAGTTTCAGCTGGAGGAATCTGGAATGGGACTAGATGAGGAACTTATGGAAGTTAGTCTGTCAGAGGGGGTAGCTGAAAAACAGTTCAGTAACGAGACTGTGGAATTGGAGTCTGCAGCAGAGTGGCCAGTCAGTGTCACAAGAGATGAAAGTACCGTGGGAGATCATGATGATCTATCCATAGAGAAGCATGAAGATTTTCACCCGAACAGATTGCACAAGGAGAACCAGTCGATGAAGTAGCTGGAAGAGGTGATACAGGAGATAAGGGAAATGATGTTGAAATCGACAGAAGAAGTGGTCAGCAAGAAGAAGATGGACAGAGGAGAACCTGCATGAGTAGCAGGGAAGATGCATAAGAAATAGCAGAAGCAAAGTAGAGGAGTAGAAGGATAGCTCCAAGAGAATTTTTTGGATCCAGAAGGATTTCAACAGAGCTGGGAAGCTCATGAGAAGGAGCTCCTGAATTTTTGTAGTTGTGGAGTATGATGCAGGAGAATTTCTCCACCTCAGCACACGTTAGCTGATTAGCATGATTGGTGCAAATGAAGAGAGAGGAATCTCGCTCTCATTTTTCCTTTGAAATCTAAGAATGTGATTAAGTAAATTAATGTTTTCAGGCTAGTAGAGCCAAGTTGTGCTTTCGCACAAGCTGTATATAAGGTCGCCATTAAGTGGTTGACGATAGGATGGATCTGCATCTGATTCGGATCATATTTCCATCATTTTAATCTTCCTCATTAGTTAGGCATTTTGAATGCAGGGATGATTTTAGGGGATAAATTTCGCTCATGGGCTAATTTTCCATGTTTTTTCCCAAAAAAAGATTCGCTATTCTAAAAATGATTCATCCCAATTCTATAGGATAAAATCGGTTTACCTTACAAATCGCCAAAAAATTATATAAACTTTATAAAATCCTTAGAAATTTGAATTATTTTATAAAAATATCGCCAAACATTTTATAAATTTCCATCCTTAAAATCATCCTTAAAATAAATTTCCATCCTTAAAATCATCCTTGTTTGAATGGTGATTAGACACCACTAGATTAGCTTGGAGGGAAGCTCATTGAGCCCCTCTTGTATAAACTCTTGTATTGTTTCCAGTAGAGAAGATAGCATATAGGGGATATCATAGAGTTGGAGAGTGTGGAGAGCCAAGACTCAGTCATAGTCCATACTCATATATTGTAATTGACATTCATATTAATAGAAAGAATATTTTTTCTTGTATGAGATGTTTTCTATGTGTTTTATGTTATGCATGTTTATGTTGTAGATGTGTATGTTAGGATTCATCTGCAGGGATAGAGTTAGAGTTCTCTATAATTGAGTGTGTTGAATTATTTATGGTTCTTGAGGCTAAGTGCAAGGAGTGTGTGACAGAGAGTTGAGACTCTGTGAGTCGATGCAAGGAGTGAGTGTATGAACTCATTCGAGTCAGAAGAGAAGATACCAGGAGGGCACACCAGGATAATTCACAGACTCAGAGGGGAATTTCAAGGTTGTTGAATACCTTGGAAAGAAATATTGTGTGGGAGGAAGCACGACGTAGGGTTATTGAACACTCTGTAAGACTCTGCCAAGAGGGAATAAAGCAAGTGTGAGTGTGCACAGGAGAAACACATTTTGAAGTGTTGGATAAATTGAGAGAACCCTAGGGTTGTTGAACACTCTGAGGAAGGAAGGATTTGCAAGAGTTCATCGACCTGGGAAAAGAGATGACTTAAGACTTCTGGAAGGGCCCAGGGAGAACCCGTCAGAGGGTTTAAACGAGTGTAAGGAGTGCACCAAGGACAAAGTAAGTTCATATTAAAAGCTTAGGAGGGAAGAGTGTGGAGTTTCCAGAGAGAGTGCTAGGAGGTCCGCAGAAGGACATGGGAGAACTGAGAACCTCAAAGGTTTCAAGCCAAGAAAAATTCAGAAGGGCTAGCGCAGGACTCTACAAGGAGTGTAGAGTAAAGGCCGAGAATAGTCTAAGTCTCGAGAAAGAATTGTGCTAAGTCTGCCAGGGGGTCGAGGACTTGCCGAAGTCTCGAAGACAGTGAAATCGTCCATCATTAGGAAGAGATAGGTGGAGAAAGATTAGGAGATCTGGGAGATGGAGCTCTGGGAGGTTTTCCAAGAGAATCCAGACCATTGAATCTAGAAGCGATGCATGGAAGTGATCAGTACGATTCAGAGGAGTAGTACTCTGGGAAATATCAGAGGAGGATAGTGAGAGACTCCCAAAGGCCGAAGTCCAAATAGATTGCAATTGTCGATCTGAAGGAGGGACATGGACCATTGATCGTCGTGCCATTTGAGTTTGTTGATTCGGAGTTCGGGAATGTAGGATTTGGCTACTATGGAATGAACTGAAACCCGAAGCTCGAAGTGTTTTTGTGGTAGAGCCCTAGGACACAGCCTAAGATCACATGATAGAAAGGCCCTGGCACGGAGAGTTAAGTGTAACCGCAAATATTCTTCAAAGGGCCAAGTGGAGAGCCGCAGGGTTAAGAGGACCCACACTTTGGAGAAAGAAGGACCTATGATAAAGTGTATTGGGTTCCAGTAGAGAACCAAAGAGTCAGTTAGACTCAGGTGTTTGAACGATCCTAGACTGGGAGATCAAGCAACCCCACCGAAGGAGGGAAG
>SNQJ01S0071294.1:51851-83071 GCA_010110895.2 Picea sitchensis | reverse complement strand
TTGGAGAATGATCCAAAACCACAGAAGAAAGAGAGTCCTCAAGTGACAAGTCTAAATTAGTGTAGGCTAAGAGCACATCATATATTTCCAATGATCGTGATTACGAGGCATCTCCAAAGGGAGATGACCATTACAAAAGGGGATCTCAGACAAGTTTTCCTCGCTAGACCTATGCCATAGACAACCAAACAAGGTATGACAAGTCTCTTTATTCAAATGTTCCTTTTGATTACAAGCAAGTTGGCAATGCAAAGAAAAGTTTATGGCACATAAACCATGTACATTTTGCACTTTGAATAACCATGTTGTTTCCAAGTGCTGGAAAATAATGGATTTGTACAGGAAGGTTATGGCAACCAAGAAAAATCCAAGACATGAAGAACCTTATCCATATCAATATAAAAATAAGGGCATGAAAAAATGTGTAAAGAAGAACCGTTGCACCCATTGCAAAAAGGGTGGACATCAGGAAGCCACATGTTGGACACTCCATCCAGAGCTACGTCCCAAGCAGGACAAAGTTGGGAAAGAACCAATGAAGGAACCAACTGACGAAGCAKCTCAGAAAGGAAGCCAGTTACAGGAAAAGAGATAGCTATAAAGGGAGAACCTATTCATCTTGTTCATTGAAAGGATGGGTAGAATTTTTGAGTTAGTTGATAGTGGCCATCATTGTAAATCGTGTGTTGCTTCTAAGACCCCATAGAAGGGAACATTTGTAAAAGTGATGAGATGTATAACATCACGTATCCATAAAACATAGTGATATTTAAGGCCTTTTTTAGTAACTGAGTCATGGGGCTCCAAAATACCTCAAAAATCAAAGTTCTCGGAATTCAAAAAAAACACACCAAGTCAAAGAGCTCGATGAGATATTTCCAACGGAACAAATGGCTCGTCAAATTGAGTCATGATGAAAAAGATATGGCCATATGACTTTTTCGGGAAATAAGCGAAATTGGTGAAGTATGTATCATACTGACATCAGCATGACATTAGCATGTTGACATGGAAGCACGAGAGGTCACCCCATGTCATCCATATGGATGATGTGGCATGTCATACACGTTGATGTGGTAGTACAGATGTTGACGTGCATGCAATACAAGTTGATGTAATAGTATGAAATGACATTGAGATGAAATCATCATTTGACATGGAAGTATGGAATTGACATAGAAGACCGTATGGATGGAATCAACATGACATGGCATGTTGACTGGGTGCTGACATGGTAAACTGTACAATTGATGTGATAGACCGTGCAGGTGACGTGGCAGAATGTGCAGTTGACGTGGTAGACCATACAACTAACATGGAAGACCATACAAATGACGTGGCAACTTTACATTAGCATGAAGTAATAAGGGTGATGTGGCAACACCAGAGGTCACCACGTGTCACTCGAAAATGGCTCTTTTGGTCGCCACTTGGGCCAATTAAAAAAATGCCATGTGGAACCTCCTAGAGGTCTCCATTTGGTAGAACTGTATCTTAACATTTTTTTTTGAGATCTAGACAAGCAATAAATACAGGTGGTATGACCTGTAGGGAATGCAAATTGAGACAGAGAGCACATGAGGGGCCTGGAAGTGATAGTGATGAAATTTGACGAAAGTACAATCATTTTTGCACAATTTTTCGCCACGAATCCATTGGTGTAGTCAGAATTTGGATCTGAGTAGTATACTTTTAGGGATCATGATTGAAGCCCACTTTTTTCATTAATGCATGGAACGCAAATCAAGGCAGAGAGCCCAGGAGGGGTCTAGAAGTCATAGTGTCAAAATTTGACGAAAGTATAATCAGTTTTGCACGATTGTTCGAAAACAATCTAGTGGTGCATTCATAATTTAGATCTGAGCAACGGATTTTTTGGCTCGTGGCAAAAACCCATTTTTGTCATCAATGCATGACACGTTTTTCAAGGCAGAGTTGCACCTTTTAGAACATGGTCGAGTTTACATTGAAAAGTTGCATAATGATGAGATGAACCTTTTGGTGTTGTGTATGTTGAGTTTTGAGCCACATATTGAGCGCCTTCGCATGAAAACCAATGTAAGTTTTATGTATTTATGGTTTTTTCCTTCTTTTTGAAAAATGCAAGAGGATGAATGTATGTTGCAGATTTTGGTGCTCTTTGAGTGTTGCAACAAAGAAGCAAGATTTGAATTATTGCAGGAAATTCATATTTTGAGACTTACACGCAAACTGAGATGATGCAGTAACAAGCCATTTTGACACTTCAACAGAAAGTAGTCATGTTTACAACCAAAAGTCTCATAAAGGTGAGACGAGTATGATGATGATGGAATTTGCCTTATTTATTATGTTGTACATGTTTGTAATGGAGGATTTAAGAACCATAGAGTTCCCACTAGTGCACATTTGGGGGTATTTTCCTTAACGAAATTGATGTAAAAGGTTGTAAACAACCACTCTTGAAAGTAAGGATGAGAGTGAGAGGAATTTTTTTCTATGCCTAAACATTGTAAGCCTTGTTGGAAACATTGTAATGGGTCTTATAGCCATTGTTGAGTGAGAGACGTTGTTTTGCTTAGGCATGTTTTGGTAACATTGTAATGGGTCTTGTAGACACTATTGAGTAAGATGCATTAATTTGTCCAAGGACTGTTTTGTAAATTATTGTAAACTTGTCCATGACTATTTTATAAACTATTGAGAAATATTGTATTTCTCTGAAAAGTTTTAATCCATGTATTTTCAGTTATGTATTTGCATTGGTACAAGTGTTGGCATCAACATCCTCATTCTGAAGTACAAAGGTGAAGGAGAAGAAGGGTGCGGAATTTCAGAGACATTTGTTATGAATATCAGGGAATCGGCTGCAGATTTGCGTTGGTGCAAGTGTTAGCATTGATATCCTCATTCTGAAGTACAAAGTGAAGGAGAAGAAGGGTGTGGCCTTTCAAAGACATTTTTATGTAGATCAGGGAATCAAATGCATTTTTTCATTGATGCAAGTGTTGGCATCGACACCCTCATTCCAAACAAAGGTGAAGGAGAAGAAGGGTGTGGCCTTTCAGAAACATTTGTTATGCATATGAACGAGCAGGGAAGTGCATCGTGGAGTGTAATACTATTCCTAGAAGATAGTTGCAGATATTCAAGTTCCTTCCATACTTTTGGAGGACTAAAAGTGATTTTTGTGGGGAGGTATGATCCAGGAGGATCTCCATGCATGGAACTATTACTTTTCATACCATGAAGAAGATCATTAAAATACTAATTAATGATAGGTGGTAAAGAATAATTAATGCTTATGAATGATTTATTTAAATTGTAAAAAAATGATCAATACTTAAAATGAGTATGAGAAACTCATGTATTAGTTATGCACATTGGAAAAATGATTAATGCTTGAAGTGAATTTGAGAATCTCACATGGTATTGATTTAATTGTAAAAAGGGACATTAGTTTTGAGAATCCAAGTCAAAAAATATTTTCCTAATTTTAAGGGGAAATTGGTTTCCTAGTTTTAAGGAGGAAGTCAAGGGTCTCATGAGTTGGTTTGGACTGTTCCTCACTTTATTAAAAATGGTTTCCTAGTCTCAAGGAGGAAGTTAAGGGTCTTATGATATGGTTGAGATTCTTTCTCATTTTTGTCTTTGAGTGGTTATGAGATCCTAAATTTGTGGATCTTGTCTCTTTCGATTATGGAGACTAAGGAAACTATTTAAACTCCTTATTGGGAGATATTTAGGGAGGCTCTTTTAGAGGATGTTTTGGAGACTCTTTTGACAGATTTTTGAGAAGAGAATCAAGCAATCGTGCTTGTGGTTTGTAAGACCCTTCATTGGGAGAGTTGGGCCCCCTCCGTTTGGGAGAATGTAGTCCTTCTGGTGTATGAAGAAACGTCACTTATTTGAGAGCCTTGGATCATGTTACACATTTTGTGAGAATATTTAATCCCTATCAAAGGAAGGATAATAAAAAGATTCATATTCCAAATGGATCAGGAAATGTATCTAGGAATTCCTGGTGAATTCCGTTAACAACTCGGTGATCTCTTGTCTCTTGTTTTCTTATGCATGTTTTATTTCCATAATTATGATTATTAAATGCATTAAGTAATGGATTATGAGAATAACAAATCCACCAAGTTAATATTTAATTTGTATTCAAGTCTTCATAAGTACTTCTTTCCATCTTTGATGCAATCAAGTTCAATAGATCCACAATTATAGATCTGACCTTAATTAAGTGGCCTAGAACCAGAATAAGTTTGGTATAAGTGTCACCCTAGTTCATATCAAGTGGTATCATAAGAGGATTGACATGTATTGTAGGTGTTGAATGTAAGATGGAAAAGACACCAAAGAAGGCATGACTCAACAAGATACATGAAATAAAATAGAGCATTCAAGCAGATAATGTTGAGTTGAAGAAGATGTTGCGAGATGCAAAAGAAGAGAATCAGATATTACGACTTCAATTACAATCCAAGAAAGAGGATTTGGAAAAGTTTCTAGGTGAATAAGGATTAGCAAATCCATCCCCCACACTTGATCCAAAAACAGTAACTGAGGTAAACAATACTTCTTCAGTTTCATGTTCTTCTCCTCATGATGATGATTTTGGTACTTTTGAAAAGCACACTACATGCATTGGCTTGAGGATAATGAAGAAAATGGGATATGAAGGAGGAGGCCTTGGAGCCAATGGCCAATGCATTGTGAATCCCATCGAAATGGTGGAAATACCTCGATATGAAGGATTGGGATATGTCATAAAGGAAGTTGGAGAATGCTCCAAAACTATATAAACAAGAGAGTCCTCAAGTGACAAGAAAAAATCATTGCAGGCTGAGAACACATCATACCTTTCTGATGATCGTAATTACGAGTCCTCTCCAAAGAGAGATAGGAATTACAAAATGGGAGATCAGGAAAGTTCTCCTCACCAGACCTACACTAGAGACAACCAAGAAAGGTATAAAAAGTCTCATTATTGAAATGTTCCTTTTTATTACAAGCAAATTGGCAATATAAAGCAAAGTTTATGGCATAGAAAACCATGTACCTTTTGCAGTTTGAATAACCGTGTTGCTCCAAATTGTTGGAAAGTAATGACTTTGTATATGAAGGTTATGGAAACCAAGAAGAAGAAAAGACATGAAGACCCTTCTCCACATCAAGAGAAAAAGAAAGGCATGAAAACATGGGTAAATAAGAAATATTGCACCTATTGCAACAAGGGTGGACATCAGGAAGCCACATGTTGGACACTCCATCCAAAGCTATGTCCCAAGCAGAAATTTTTTTGGCAAGCACCTATGAAGGAACCAGCTGGCAAAGTAAATTAGAAGGTAATCCAACTACAGGAATAAGGCCAACTACAGGAAAAGAGACAACTTGAGAGGGAGAACCTATTTATCTTGATGACTGAAAGGATGGGTAGAATTTTTGAGTTAATTGATAGTGGCCATCATTGTAAATCGCTTGTTGCTTATAAGACCCCATAGAAGGGCACATTTGTAAAAGTGATGAGATGCATAACATCACTTATCCATGCAACATAGTGATATTTTAGGCCTTTTTGAGTAACTGAGCCATGGGGCTCCAAAATACCTCAAAAATGAATGTTCCTAGAATTCAACAAAAACACACCAAGTCAAAGAGCTCGATGAGATATTTCCAATGGTTTAAACAACTCGTCAAACAGAGTCTCGATGCAAAAGATATCGCCATCTAAAGTTTTTGGGAAACAAGTGAAATCGGTGATGTCCATACAGTTTTGACATGGCAACATGAGACACTTCCACGTGTCATCTATACAGATGATGTGGCATGTCGTACAGGTTGATGTGTCAGTACGGACGCTAACTCAGGATGATGACATGGCAGGTCGTACAGGATGACATGGCAGTACATAATGATGTCGCGATGAAGTCATCATTTGACGTGGTAGACCGTACGAATGGCATTAGCATGATGTGGTTGACCGTACGAATGACATCGATATGACATGGCATGTTGATTGGGTGCAGATGTGGCAGACCGTACAATTGACATGGAAGACCATGCAGATGATGTGGTAGATCTTAAAACTAACATGGAAGCTCGTACGAATGACGTGGTAGTATGACATCAGCAGGGTGACATGGTAACACCAGAGGCCACCACATGTCACCAAAAAATGGCTCTTTTGGCTACCACTTGGGATAATTAAAAAATGTAGTGTGGCAATCCCATGAGGCACCACGTGGCACTTCCCAAAGGCCACCATGTGGCAGAACCATACCTGGGCACATTTTTTTAGATCTGTACAAGAAATTGATGCAGGCGGTATGACATGAAGGGCACAAAAATCAAGGCAGAGAGATTAGGAGGGGTCTGGAAGTGACTCACATAATCTGAAGAAAGTACAGTAATTTTTGCACGCTTTTTCACCACGAATCCACTGGTGTAGTAAAAATTTGGATTTGATCAACATATTTTCATGGAACATGATTGAAGCCAACTTTTTTCATTAATGCATAGCATGCAAATCAAGGCAGAGAGCCTAGGAGGAGTCCATAAGTCACAGTGTCATAATTTGATGAAAGTATAGACATTTTGGCATGATTTGTTTCCAAAAATCCACTGGTGTAGTCAAAATTTGGATCCAAGCAACATATTTTGGCGCTCATGGAAGAAGCCCATTTTTGTCATTAATGCATGGCATGTTTTACGAGGTAGAGTTTCACCTTTTAGGAGTTGCACCTTTTAGAACAAGGTCGGGTTTACAACCAAAAGTTGCAGAATGACGAGACGAACTTTTCAGTGTTGTGTATGTTGAGTTTTGAGCCACATATTGAGCGCCTTGGCACTAAAACCCATGTAAATTTTATGCATTTATGGTTTTTTCCTTCTTTTTGAAAAATGCATGAGGATGAATATATATTGTAGATTCAGGTGCTCTTTGAGTGATACAACAAAGCAACAATATCTGAATTATTGTAGGAAATTCATTTTTTGAGCCTTACACGCAAACCGAGATGGTGTTGTAAGAGGCCATTTTGACATTTTGACAGAAAGTAGTCATGTTTATTGTGAAAAGTCTCAGAATTGCGAGACGCGTATGATGATGATAAAAAATTTCTTAGTTATTATGTTGTAAATGTTTGTAATGGGGGGTTTAAAATCCATAGAGTTTACCACTAGTGCACATTTGGTGGTATTTTCCTTAATGTTAATGATGTAAAGGTTGTAATTAGCCACTCTTGAAAGTAATGATGAAAGTGAGAGGCATTTTTTTCTATGCCTAATCTTTGTTATCCTTGTTGGAAACATTGTAATGGGGCATATAGCCTTGTGAGTGAGAGGCATTATTTTTCTTAGGCTTATTTGGCAACATTTTAATGGGTCTTCTAGACAATGTTGAGTGAGAGGCAATAATTTTTCTAAGGCTCATTTTGGAAATCATTGTAAACCGATCCATAAGTGTTTTATAAACTCCTAGCAAGTATGGTATTACTTTGAAAATTTGTAATCCATGTATTATGAGCTACTAATTTTCATTGGTGCAAGTGTTAACATCGACATCCTCATTTAAAATTACAAGGTGAGGGAGAAGAAGGGTGTGGCCTTTAAAAGAAATGTGTTCTACATATATGGGAATCAACTATAGATTTCCATTGGTGCAAGTGTTGGCATCCCGACATCCTCATTTAGAGGTACAAAGGTGAAGGAGAACAAGGGTGCAACCACTAGAGATATTTGTTATGTAGATCAGGGAATCGGATGCATATTTGCATTGGTGCAAGTTTTGGAATCGACATCCTCATTATGAAGAACAAAGGTGAAGGATAAGAAGGGTGTGGCCTTTTAGAGACATTTTTTATGTAGATCAAGCAGTGGGGGAGTGCATTGTGGAGTGTAAGACTCTTCCTAAAAGTTGATTACAGATAATCAAGTTTCTTCTACTCTTTGGAGGACCAAAAGTGATTTTTGTGGTGAGGTATGATCTAGGAGGATCTTTGTTGGCACAAGGGCAGACCAAAGGTTCAACTCTGCAGTAGCACCAACAATCCCCTATTTCTGACCCTTCGACAACACCTATAGGCGGTCACGGTCTCATCCAAAGTAGCAATGGGGGGTTGCAGAACACATGTGTCTACAACCCAGGAAATGAAAAGTTGATCTAGGACAACAACACACAAAAATCTAGTTATTATTTATCTCTCTTAAGCCTACTTTGCAAGTATATCTCTAATCTTAACACAATAATGCAATGACAATGTCTTATGGAAAATAACACAATACCAATCACAAATAACAACAAGATATAAGTGGTTCACCCCTCTCCCCTAGGAGTTCAGCCATGACATTTTGTTATCTGATTATGATATATGAAAACACACAGTTCTATCTGCACATATCTCTACAAATCTCTCTCTTTATCTCTCTCTCTCCCCCTCCCTATGCACCTATTGCCGGGGTTGATCTTTACATAATTGTCGATCTTGCCTGGCTGAGTCTCAATATTATTTCTCTACAAAAAATTATCAGCAATGAACAACAACAACTATAGTATCAACGAACCAACTTAGAAAGAACCCTCCTAGGTCTTCTAGACCTTTATTTATACATTACATAGCCAAATTCTAGGTGTCAAAATCCTAGATCCAAAACCCTAGGTACCTAAACCCTAGGTCAACTTGACCCAGATGCTTTAAAGAGCCCATGACTGTCTTTCAACCTTCTTTTCGAGAGGGTTCTCCTAAAAGCACTCATTGATGTCTTCTCCCACTTGTCGATTTATCCATGATCCCTCTTCTTTGGTGCTTTGTCTTCCTCGATCTCCCTCTTCCAGCAGATAGATTTTCCTTTCTTCGCTCCTTCTTTTTTTGCTTCTTTAACAACTTTGACCCCTCCTTGGTTTATTTTCCTTCCACGCAGTTCGTACTTCGCCTTTATTCCTTAGTCTTTGCTTCCTTACATAACCAATGGCCAGCATGACTAACACTCCACATGTGACTCGTCGGAAGTCAACGCAAGATGAACCTTTGTTTTACTTGACTGCAGTTCTCTTGAAAGTAGCTATTCTTTCTACTCTGTCCCTCCCTGTTATGTGATTGTCTTTCTGTAATGCGCTACCCGGTTTCAACTGCACATGGTACCTATACCCTTCTTCCTTTTCTTTTCTTGAGAGATGTGAGGGCATCTGGTTGTCGTAGTATAATTTCAATTGGCTCCCATTTACCAAACCTTCTTTGCATTCTCCATTGGGGTCTTCAACTCGCAACTCCTCCTTCTATAACATGGGCAACCTCAAATGGACCTAGCCAATATGTCCTAAACTTCCCTGGATGCTTCATCAACTTTTTATCATGTAACAATACCAAATATCCTTGCTTGAATCCCTTCCTCTTGATGTGTCTGTCATGATAAGCCCTCTCCCTTTCTTTATGTACCTGCTGATGATATGGGGAGTTTTAAATCGTTTATTTCTAGTTTTAAAACTACAATGTATTTAATATTCTGAGCAATCCAAATATGTCTAAACAAAATATAATAATTAAATAAGTTAATATAAAGAAGATAATTAATATTAATAAAATAAAATTAATTTTATTAAAAGATAATTAATAAAAAAAATGTAATTTAATTTTAAGATTGGTGAGATCGAGGCGGCTTGGATTCCCATCCAAAATAACTGTGGAGCTCATCATGTGAACGCGGGAATTGTATTGTATTTACTCGATTATTTGGATCAAATTGTTCTTTCTCATGACAATTTATCGCATTAGAATTATATGTTTGCTTAACGTTTTAAGCATTAGAATTATCTGTTTGCTTAACGTTTTAAGCTCGTTTGGAATTAATAATATGACTGCTCATTGTCACGGTAAACACCATCAACGTTTGATCCAAGCCGCACCAATGAGTGATTCAACCTATAAAAATTTAACTAAAAAGAAGGAATGGCATGGCAGGGCAGGTAAAAAGGGAAAATGCACATAAATTACAGGTAAAGAATTGCAGTTGTACCATATAATTTTATACTTGTAAAAATAACATTGTGATAGTGTGCAGATGTTAATATTTTTAACGCAAAAACCTCAAACGGTGTGCATGTCGTGATCACAGGCCTGAAATTAAATCTCCTATCTCCCACGTTAAAAATAATCAAAGTTTTACATAAAGCTAATGTCATAATAATCAAAGTTTTACAAAAGCTAATGTCATAATAATAAAATTTAATAGAAGATAATTTAATTTAAACATCTTTTACATAAAAGTTTTACAAAAGCTAATGTAAAAATAATAAAATTTAATGGAAGAGAATTTAAATAATGAAAATTGAGAGGGATTCCAATCAGACATTCATCTAAATTTAGACATTGTTTTACATAAAAGTTTTACAAAACATCTGTAATATAAGTCCAATGGAGTACTATTGGAAGTTGTTGCAGCTGGTAGCTCTCTTTAAAAATAAAACACTCTACAACCCACTCTATATCACCATGCCTCATGACTGCCTCCATGTTGTACGATGACACAATCTTCGGCAGGTACTGGTGCATGGCTCGTAGGACCACTTTCTTGTCATCCGAGCCTGTGAACTCCATCTCCATGGTCCTATGATCAGTAGTGTATCTCCTAGTGTCTGGTACATCCACCACAAAGAAATCATCTTTCATTGAGTAGTTTCCCATGGGTGTTGTGAGCTTGGGAATCCACTTGGTGCAACTCATCTGGTGGCCTGCTAGTATGACTACTGTGAACCCATCGAATTCCTTTGTCGAAATTCCTCTCCTCTCGACTATGTTAGCATCAATGAAGTTATGGGTTGCTCCCCCATCAATCAAGACTGTCACCTTGTGCCCCTGTAGGACATTTCTGACCCAGGGTATGATACCTTAGAAATTCTGACATCGAGGCCATGACTGGGCCCTTAGCCCCAGCCTATGAAGACTTCTCTCCTGATGTTGGATGTCCCTGGTCCTGTTCCTGCTCCACCTCCTCATCCCTGTCACTATCACTATCAGAGTATACCTCAATGTAATGGTCCTTGATCATTTTGTCCTTCCCAGCGTATCTATGTCGTGGTGCCCATGGTTCCTGACAGTTGAAACACAATTTCTTTTTCCTCAATTCCTCCTAATCTCTTCATCCAGTTTGGGCTTCCCGATTTCTTTTTCCTCAATTCTCTCCTAGTCTCTTCATCTAGTTTGGGCTTCCCAGCACAATCTCTCTGAGGTGGTTTGGTCTCCTTAGTCTTTGGGGTAAAAATGGGTTTGGGCAGAAATAGACTTTTAGGTACTGCATCCTACATGTCACGAGCTCTGTTCACCGCATCCTGTAAAGAGGTAGGTTTGTAACCCTTGACTCATCCTCATAGAGGCTCCAATATCCCCTCAACAAACATCATCCCCAAACGGGTCTTGAAATATGTGTCACCATCACAACAACCCTCTAAAACTTAGATATATAATCCTCTGGGATACCTGTCTAAAACAATTATGATTAGTCATTTAGCAAGTTAGATGGAATCAATTTAGAAAACAAGATTACCTTATGGTTAAAAAGTTTCTTTAGTGATGTTAGAATAAATAAAGTTACATTATGTAAGTACATATTTACATAATAATATATAAATTAAAATTTACACAATAAGAAATTACATCCCTCTCAGTGCTTGATAGATCTAGGTTTAAGATGGATCTACGTTGGTTGTTGGGGATTGGGTGTAACCTAATACGAAACCGATAAACAAAATGGCAGATAATTGAAGAGGAACAATTTTCAAATATAAAGGGTGGTGTCCAAAGACACCATTACAACACATAAGCATAGAACATTGTGATCATAACATCACAATGTGTATTTGACATCTTCTAACAACAACAATGTCGGCATGATTGTAATGACCCATTGGGTTTGATATTTATAGCTTCAATAAATAACCAACTTTCTTGGAATCGGGAAGATCTTGTCCACATATAATCGCCAGTGGTTGGAGCTGACTCCATCAAATCTGCGTTGTCAAGTCAGTTCGACAAGGATGCTCGACCTGAACATCCATGTGTCCAATTCGTAGTCATTTTCTCAGTTGGTCAATCCATCGATCTATTATCTTCAACCGTTGGTCAAATGTTCGACAGATATGATTGTCAACTACTCGACCGACTAATGTAAATATCTAGTCGATCACCCGACCAACTATTTCTAGATGTAGGTCAACCAACTGACCAATTGATTCCAAGAGAAGTGTGATTAACCATTAGAAATTTATGTTCCAACACCCTCCCCTCCCCATCAGCACACGACTCTAGATATTCAGGAGGTGAAATTACATTAGTATGACACCCCCCCATAATTTCAACTTCTTGAATCCTAAGCATTGTACGAAGCTTGATAAATATAGCTTCAGATGAGGTTTTAGTGAAGATATCAGCTACATGATCATATGTTCTACAATAGATAAGAGAGACAACGTTCTCATGAACCAAATGTCTCAAATAGTGAGCATGGAGCTCAACATGTTTCATTTTACTGTGGGAAATAGGGTTATAGGCAACTTGAATGGCACTCTAGTTGTCATAGTAGAGTGTAGTCAAAGCCTGAACATGAAAACCAAGTTCACCCAAAAATTGTTGAAACTTAGATGCCTTTATGATCCAAGAAGATATCCACACATGGAACTATTACTTTGCATACCATGAAGAAGATCATTAAAATGCTAATTAATGATAGGTGACAAAGAATAATTAATGCTCATGAATGATTTATTTAAATTGTAAAAAAATGATTAATACTTTAAATGACTATGAGAAACTCATTTATTAGTCATGCTCATTGGAAAAATGATTAATGCTTGAAGTGAGTTTGAGAATATCATGTATTGTTCATTTAATTTTAAAAAGGAAAATTAGTTTTGAGAATCCAAATCGCAAATAAGTTTCCTAATTTTAAGGGGAAATTGGTTTCATAGTTGTTATCACTGAAATTTCGTCTGAAAATGGTTACAGGAATCCAGCATCTCCAAACACCTATTAGTTCGTTCATAGCCCCAAATATGCATTTCCAAAGGGCACAAACTATACAACTGGTTAAAAAATTAACATGCGCAGAAGCACTACAGGAAGCACGCGCACATGTGCAGGTCAAAAACGTCAGAAAAGCGCACATGCGCCCGACGAGCGACTGTGTACACAAAAATCCGTGCACACTTGAGAACGATGCATTTATGATTCTTGTCGTCCCCTCACCCACTTATGGTTTAGCTCCCAAGTTGATTTGACCCTCAAATCCAAGTTGAATCTGAGTGGGCGGTTGGTCAAAGACCTAAGGGTGCCCTAAAGGGCCCCTTGTTCACACTAAAGACCGGTTGGATAATGCCACAAATATTTGCTATAAAAAGAGGCCATGGGTGCACTATTAATTCAAGAATCTCATTGTATTGTTATGTTGCCTCTATTCTCCTACAAGGATCCTCTTTCCTTCTTGGATCATATTAGCATCATCTCATTAAGCTATTCACCTCACCTCTTGAGGGAATAATCTTGGATTTTTTCACCATTTCCCTTCTAGTTTTCTATTTGTTAGAAGAGCTCTCACATATGGGACTCAAGAGCCCTCCCTTGGAAGAAGAGGGGATCCATAAGTTCCCCTTTTTTCTTTGGTGTTTTCCCACTAATATAAACTCTCCATTGCTGGCATGAATGTTGGTCAATTGTTTGATTAATTTTGGTTCTAATTTCCTTATGCATTGTAATTTTGTTTCTTTAGTTGTTATTGTCTTAGTTGTTTATTTATTTCTTGTGCTTGATGTGTCTAAATCTTGCACTAACTTCTGTCTTGTTTAGCTGACCCAACTAGACTTGTAGGTGTCCCTCTTTTTCTCATCCAAGTGGCGAAAAGGATACAACAATAGTTTTAAAGAGGAAGTTAAGGGTCTCATGAGTTGGTTTGGAATCCTCCTTACTTTACTACAATCGGTTTCCTAGTCTCAAGGAGGAGGTTAAGGGTCTCGTGAGTTGGTTAAGATTCTTTCTCATTTTTGTCCTTGAGTGGTTAAGAGATCTTGAATTTGTGGATCTTGTCTCCTTGGATTATGGAGACTAAGGAAACTATTTAAACTCCTTATTGGGAGAGATTTAGGGAGGCTATTTTAGAGGCTCTTCTGGAAACTCTTTTGAGAGCTCTTTGAGGAGAGAATTAAGCAATCATGCTTGTGGTTTGTAAGCCCCTTCATTGGGAGAGTTGAGCCCCCTCCATTGGCGAGAATGTAGTCCTTCTGGTGTCTGAAGAAATTTCACTTATGTGAGAGCCTTGGAGCATGTGCCACATTTTGTGAGAATGTTTCAACCCTATCAAAGGAAGGATAATCAAGCGATTTGAATTCCAAGCGGTTCTAGAGACGTAGTCAGGAAGTCCTAGTGAACTTCGTTAACAACTCGGTGATCTATTGTCTCTTGTTTTCTTATGCATGTTTTATTTACACAATTATGATTATTAAATACATTAAGTGATGGATTATGAGACTAACACATCCACCAAGTTAATATTCAATTTGGATTCAAGTCTTCATAAATACTTCTTTCTAGCTTTGATGCAATCAAGTTCAATATATCCGCAATTATAAATTTGACCTTAATTAAGTGGCCTAGAACCAAAATACGTTTGGTATCAGTGTCACCTTGTTCAGATCAGTTGGTATAATAGCAAGATTGATAGGTATTGCAGGTGTTGAATGCAAGATGGAAAAGACACCAAAGTAGGAATGACTCAACAAGTTACAGGAAATCAACCAAAGCATTCAAGTAGATAATGTTGAGTTGAAAAAGATGTTGCGAGATGCAGAAGAAGAGAATCAAAGATTGCAAAGCCAATTACAAGCCATGGAAGAGGCTTTGGAAAATTTGTCAGGTGATGAAGGCTTAGCAAATACATCCCCCACACCTGATCCAAAAATGGTAGCCGAGGTAAACTATACTTCTTTAGTTTCATGTTCTTCTCCTCATGATGATGACTTTAGTGCTTTTGAAAAACACACTACAAGAATTGGCTTGAATCTAATAAAGAAAATGAGATATGATGGAGGAGACCCTGGAGCCAATGACTAAGTCATTTTGAATCCCATCAAACCAATATAAATACCTCTATATGTAGGATTGGTCTATGCCATAAAGGAATTTGGAGAATGATCCAAAACCACAGAAGAAAGAGAGTCCTCAAGTGACAAGTCTAAATTAGTGTAGGCTAAGAGCACATCATATATTCTCAATGATCGTGATTACGAGGCATCTCCAAAGGGAGATGACCATTACAAAAGGGGAGCTCAGATAAGTTTTCCTCGCTAGACCTATGCCAGAGACAACCAAACAAGGTATGACAAGTCTCTTTATTCAAATGTTCCTTTTGATTACAAGCAAGTTGGCAATGCAAAGAAAAGTTTATGACACATAAACCATGTACATTTTGCGCTTTGAATAACCATGTTGTTTCCAAGTGCTAGAAAATAATGGATTTGTACAGGAAGGTTATGGCAACCAAGAAAAATCCAAGACATGAAGAACCTTATCCATATCAAGAGAAAAATAAGGGCATGAAAAATGTGTAAAGAAGAACCGTTGCACCCATTGCAACAAGGGTGGACATCAGGAAGCCACATGTTGAACACTCCATCCAGAGCTGCGTCCCAAGCAGGACAAAGTTGGGAAAGAACCAATGAATGAACCAACTGACGAAGCAGCTCAGAAAGGAAGCCAGCTACAGGAAAAGAGATAGCTCAAAAGGGAGAACCTATTCATCTTGATCATTGAAAGGATGGGTAGAATTTTTGAGTTAGTTGATAGTGGCCATCATTGTAAATCGCGAGTTGCTTCTAAGACCCCGTAGAAGGGAAGATTTGTAAAAGTGATGAGATGTATAACATCACGTATCCATAAAACATAGTGATATTTAAGGTCTTTTTTAGTAACTGAGTCATGGGGCTCCAAAATACCTCAAAAATCAAAGTTCTCAGAATTCAACAAAAACACACCAAGTCAAAGAGCTCGATAATATATTTCCAACGGAACAAATGTCTCGTCAAATTGAGTCATGATGAAAAAGATATGGCCATATGAATTTTTTGGGAAATAAGCGAAATTGGTGAAGTCTGTATCGTATTGACATCAGCATGACATTAACATGCTGACATGGAAGCACGAGAGGTTACCACATGTCATCCATATGGATGATGTGGCATGTCATACACGTTGATGTGGTAATACAAATGTTGACGCAAGATGATGACGTGCATGCAATACAAGTTGATGTAATAGTACGAAATGACATTGCGATGAAATCATCGTTTGACATGGAAGTATGGAATTGACATAGAAGACCGTACGGATGGCATCAACATGACGTGGCATGTTGACTGGGTGCTGATGTGGTAGACTGTACAATTGATGTGACAGACCGTGCAGGTGACGTGGCAGAATGTGCAGCTTACGTGGTAGACCATACAACTAACATGGAAGACCATACATATGACGTGGCAACTTTACATTAGCATGAAGTCATAAGGGTGATGTGGCAACACCAGAGGTCACCACGTGTCACTCGAAAATGGCTCTTTGGATCGCCACTTGGGCCAATTAAAAAAATGCCACGTGGCACCTCCTAGAGGTCGCCATGTGGTAGAACTGTATCTTAACATATATTTTTGAGATCCGTACAAGCAATAAATGCAGGTGGTATGACCTGCAGGGAATGCAAATTCAGACAGAGAGCACATGAGGGGTCTGGAAGTGATAGTGATGAAATTTGACGAAAGTACAAAAAATTTTGCACGATTTTTCGCCACGAATCCATTGGTGTAGTCAGAATTTGGATCTGAGTAGTAAAGTTTTAGGGATCATGATTGAAGCCCACTTTTTTCATTAATGCATGGAACGCAAAATGAGGCAGAGAGCCCAGGAGGGGTCTAGAAGTCATAGTGTCAAAATTTGACGAAAGTATAATCAGTTTTGCACGATTGTTCGAAAAAAATCCTGTGGTGCATTCACAATTTAGATCTGAGCAACGGATTTTTTGGCTCGTGGCAAAAACCCATTTTTGTCATTAATGCATGACACGTTTTTCAATGTAGAGTTGCACCTTTTAAAACATGGTCGAGTTTACACTCAAAAGTCGAGGTTATTGAAAGGGCAGAGAAGACAGCTACTGGTTATAACAGATTGCTATTGTGTCGCAGAGTGGAGGATGGGATATTGGGATGATGATGGCATGGCAGCTCACAGCAGCAGTGCCGGGAGTTCTACGTGGGTTAAAAGATTTATACAGAGGAGAAGATACACACGCCTCCATGGAGGAGGAAGATCAAACCGCATGCGAATAGCCAAACTGGGCCGGCGTAAGGGTACAGGCGTATTTCTGGTTTGGAAGGTGAAGGCGGTGCCCAAGCTGAGGCTCAGAGTTGTTCGAACGGCTGCAAAGTCATGGGGAAGAAGAATGAGAGACGCATATGTCGATATGATGATGGGTTTCACCCGATCATGCACGATTAGGTCAAAGCCTGCGCGGAGGATGGCTGTGCAAGACTTCAATACGAAGGTGGTTATTGAGATGTACAAATCTTTGGGCATACAAGTCCAGGCCGGCCTGGATTCCCATCCAAAAACTAACAGGCTCATCATGTGAACGCGGGAATTGTATTGTATTTACTCGATTATTTGGATCAAATTGTTCTTTCTCATAACAATTTCTCGCATTAGAATTATCTGTTTGCTTAACGTTTTAAGCTCGTTTGGAATTAATAATATGACTGCTCTTTGTCACAGTAAACACCATCAACGTTTGATCCAAGCCGCACCAATGAGTGATTCAACCTATGGAAATTTAACTAAAAACAAGGAATGGAATGGCAAGGCAGGTAAAAAAGGGAAAATGCACATAAATTACAGGTAAAGAAATGCAGTTGTACAATATAATTTTATACTTGTAAAAATAACAGATGTTAATATTTTTAACGCAAAAACCTCAAACGGTGTGCATGTCGTGATCACAGGCCTGAAATTAAATCTCCTATCTCCCACGTTAAAAACGCAAGGAGCTAATGTCATAATAATCAAAGTTTTACAAAAGCTAATGTCATAATAATAAAATATAATAGAAGATAATTTAATGTAAACATCTTTTACATAAAAGTTTTACAAAAGCTAATGTAATAATAAAATTTAATGGAAGAGAATTTAAATAATGAAAATTGAGAGGGATTCCAATCAGACATTCATCTAAATTTAGACAGTGTTTTACATAAAAGTTTTACAAAACATCTGTAATATAAGTCCAATGGAGTAATATTGGAAGTTGTTGCAGTCGGTAGCTCTCTGTTAAAAATAAAACACTGTACAACCCACTCTATATCACCATGCCTCATGACTGCCTCCATGTTGTACGATGACACAATCTTCGGCGGGTACTGGTGCATGGCTCGTAGAACCACTTTCTTCTCATCCAAGCCTGTGAACTCCATCTCCATGGTCTTATGATCAGTGGTGTATCTCCTGGTGTCTCGTACATCCACCACGAAGAAATCATCTTTCATTGAGTAGTTTCCCATGGGTATTGTGAGCTTGGGACTCCACTTGGTGCAACTCATCTGGTGGCCTCCTAGTATGACTATTGTGAACCCATCGAATTCCTTTGTCGGAATTCCTCTCCTCTCAACTATGTTAGCATCAATGAATTTATGGGCTGCTCCCCCATCAATCAAGACTGTCACCTTGTGCCTCTGTAGGACAGTTCTGACCCGAGGTATGATACCTTAGAAATTCTGACATCGAGGCCATGACTGGGCCCTTAGCCCTAGCCTATGAAGACTACTCTCCTGATGTTGGATGTCCCTGATCCTCCACCTCCTCATCCCTGTCACTGTCACTATCAGAGTATACCTCAATGTAATGGTCCTTGATCGTTTTGTCCTTCCCAGCGCATCTATGTTGTGGTGCCCATGGTTCCTGACAGTTGAAACACAAATTCTTTTTCCTCAATTCCCTCCTAATCTCTTCATCCAGTTTGGGCTTCCCGATTTCGTTTTCCTCAATTCTCTCCTAGTCTCTTCATCCAGTTTGGGCTTCCCATCCCAATCTCTCTGAGGTGGTTTGGTCTCCTTAGTCTTTGGGGTAAAAATGGGTTTGGACATAAATCGACTTTTAGGTACTGCATCTTGCATGTCACAAGCTTTGTTCACTGCATCTTGTAAAGAGGTAGGTTTGTAACCCTTGACCCATCCTCATAGAGGCTCCAATATCCAGGACACCTCCTGAATATCTAGAGTAGGACACCCCCCCATAATTTCAACTTCTTGAATCCTAAGCATCGTACGAAGCTTGATAAATATAGCTTCAGATGAGGTTTTAGCGAAGATATCAGCTACATGATCATATGTTATACAATAGATAAGATAGACAACGTTCTCATGAACCAAATGTCTCAAATAGTGAGCATGGAGCTCAACATGTTTCATTTTACTGTGGAAAATAGGGTTATCGACAACTTGAATGGCTCTCTGGTTGTCATGGTAGAGTGTAGTCAAAGTCTGAACATGAAAACCAAGTTCACCCAAAAATTGTTGAAACTTAGATGCCTTTATGATCCAAGACGATATCCACACATGGAACTATTACTTTGCATACCATGAAGAAGATCATTAAAATGCTAATTAATGATAGGTGACAAAGAATAATTAATGCTCATGAATGATTTATTTAAATTGTAAAAAAATGATTAATACTTAAAATGACTATGAGAAACTCATTTATTAGTCATGCTCATTGGAAAAATGATTAATGCTTGAAGTGATTTTGAGAATATCATGTATTATTCATTTAATTTTAAAAAGGGAAATTAGTTTTGAGAATCCAAATCGCAAATTAGTTTCCTGATTTTAAGGGGAAATTGGTTTCATAGTAGTTATCACTGAAATTTCGTCTGAAAATGGTTACAGGAATCCAGGATCTCCAAACACCTATTAGTTCATTCATAGCCCCAAAAATGCATTTCCAAAGGGCACAAACTATACAACTGGTTAAAAAATTAACATGTGCAGAAGCACTACAGGAAGCACACGCACATGCGCAGGTCAGAAATGTCAGAAAAACGCACATGCGCCTGACGAACGATTGTGTACGCAAAAATCCCCGCACACTTGAGAACAATGCATTTATGGTTCTTTTCGTCCCCTCACCCACTTATGGCTCAGCGCCCAAGTTGATTTGACCCTCAAATCCAAGTTGAATCTGAGTGGGGGGTTGGTCAAAGACCTAAAGGTGCCCTAAAGGGCACCTTGTTCACACTAAAGACCAGTTGGATAATGCCTCAAATATTTGCTATAAAAAGAGGTCATGGGTGCACTATTAATTCAAGAATCTCATTGTATTGTTATGTTTCCTCTATTCTCCTACAAGGATCCTCTTTCCTTTTTGGATCATATTAGCATCATCTCATTAAGCTATTCACCTCACCTCTTGAGGGAATAATCTTGGATTTCTTCACCATTTACATTCTAGTTTTCTATTTTTTAGAAGAGCTCTCACATATGGGACTCAAGAGCCCTCCCTTAGAAGAAGAGGGGATCCATAAGTCTCCCTTTTTTCTTTTGTGTTTGCCCACTAATATAAACTCTCCATTGGTGGCATGAATATTGGTCAATTGTTTGATTAGTTTTGGTTCTAATTTTCTTATGCATTGTAATTTTGTTTCTTTAGTTGTTATTGTCTTAGTTGTTTATTTATTTCTTGTGCTTGATGTGTCTAAATCTTGCACTAACTTTTGTCTTTTTCAGCTGACCCAACTGGACTTGTAGGTGTCCCTTTTTTTCTCATCCAAGTGGTGAAAAGGATACAACAATAGTTTTAAGGAGGAAGTTAAGGGTCTCATGAGTTGGTTTGGAATCCTCCTTACTTTACTACAATTGGTTTCCTAGTCTCAAGGAGGAGGTTAAGGGTCTCATGAGTTGGTTGAAATTCTTTCTCATTTTTTTCCTTGAGTGGTTAAGAGATCTTGAATTTGTGGATCTTGTCTCCTTCGATTATGGAGACTAAGGAAACTATTTAAACTCCTTATTGGGAGAGATTTAGGGAGGCTATTTTAGAGGCTCTTCTGGAGACTCTTTTGAGAGCTCTTTGAGGAGAGAATTAAGAAATCATGCTTGTGGTTTGTAAGCCCCTTCATTGGGAGAGTTGAGCCCCCTCCATTGGCGAGAATGTAGTCCTTCTTGTGTCTGAACAAATTTCACTTATGTGAGAGCCTTGGAGCATGTGCCACGTTTTGTGAGAATGTTTCAACCCTATCAAAGGAAGGATAATCAAGCGATTTGAATTCCAAGCGGTTCTAGAGATGTAGTCAGGAAGTCCTAGTGAACTTCGTTAACAACTCGGTGATCTATTGTCTCTTGTTTTCTTTTGCATGTTTTATTTACACAATTATGATTATTAAATACATTAAGTGATGGATTATGAGACTAACACATCCACCAAGTTAATATTCAATTTGGATTCAAGTCTTCATAAATACTTCTTTCTATCTTTGATGCAATCAAGTTCAATATATCCGCAATTATAAATTTGACCTTAATTAAGTGGCCTAGAACCAAAATACGTTTGGTATCAGTGTCACCCTGTTCAGATCAATTGGTATCAGAGAAGGATTGATAGGTATTGCAGGTATTGAATGCAAGATGGAAAAGACGCCAAAGTAGGAATGACTCAACAAGTTACAGGAAATCAACCAAAGCATTCAAGTAGATAATGTTGAGTTGAAGAAGATGTTGCGAGATGCAGAAGAAGAGAATCAAAGATTGCAAAGCCAATTACAAGCCATGGAAGAGGCTTTGGAAAATTTGTCAGGTGATGAAAGCTTAGCAAATACATCCCCCACACCTGATCCAAAAATGGTAACCGAGGTAAACTATACTTCTTTAGTTTCATGTTCTTCTCCTCATGATGATGACTTTAGTGCTTTTGAAAAACACACCACAAGAATTGGCTTGAATCTAATAAAGAAAATGAGATATGATAGAGGAGACCTTGGATCCAATGACTAAGGCATTTTGAATCCCATCGAACCAATATAAATACCTCTATATGTAGGATTGGTCTATGCCATAAAGGAATTTGGAGAATGATCCAAAACCACAGAAGAAAGAGAGCCCTCAAGTGACAAGTCTAAATTAGTGTAGGCTAAGAGCACATCATATATTTCCAATGATCGTGATTACGAGGCATCTCCAAAGGGAGATGACCATTACAAAAGGGGAGCTCAGACAAGTTTTCCTCACTAGACCTATGCCAGAGACAACCAAAAAAGGTACGACAAGTCTCTTTATTCAAATGTTCCTTTTGATTACAAGCAAGTTGGCAATGCAAAGAAAAGTTTATGGCACATAAACCATGTACATTTTGCGCTTTGAATAACCATGTTGTTTCCAAGTGCTGGAAAATAATGGATTTGTACAGGAAGTGGCAACCAAGAAAAATCCAAGACATGAAGAACCTTATCCATATCAAGAGAAAAATAAGGGCATGAAAAAATGTGTAAAGAAGAACCGTTGCACCCATTGCAACAAGGGTGGACATCAAGAAGCCACATGTTGGACACTCCATCCAGAGCTACGTCCCAAGCAAGACAAAGTTGGGAAAGAACCAATGAAGGAACCAACTGACGAAGCAGCTCAGAAAGGAAGCCAGCTACAGGAAAAGAGATAGCTCAAAAGGGAGAACCTATTCATCTTGATCATTGAAAGGATGGGTAGAATTTTTGAGTTAGTTGATAGTGGCCATCATTGTAAATCGTGTGTTGCTTCTAAGACCCCATAGAAGGGAACATTTGTAAAAGTGATGAGATGTATAACATCACGTATCCATAAAACATAGTGATATTTAAGGCCTTTTTTAGTAACTGAGTCATGGGGCTCCAAAATACCTCAAATAACAAAGTTCTCAGAATTCAACAAAAACACACCAAGTCAAAGAGCTCGATGAGATATTTCCAACGGAACAAATGGCTCATCAAATTGAGTCATGATGAAAAAGATATGGCCATATGAATTTTTCGGGAAATAAGCGAAATTGTTGAAGTTTGTATCGTACTGACATCAGCATGACATTAGCATGCTGACATGGAAGCACGAGAGGTCACCACATGTCATCCATATGGATGATGTGGCATGTCATACACGTTGTTGTGGTAGTACATATGTTGACGCAGGATGATGAAGTGCATGCAATACAAGTTGATGTAATAGTACGAAATGACATTGCGATGAAATCATCATTTGACATGGAAGTATGGAATTGACATAGAAGACCGTCCGGATGGAATCAACATGACGTGGCATGTTGACTGGGTGCTGACGTGGTAGACTGTACAATTGATGTGACAGACCGTGCAGTTGACATGGTAGACCATACAACTAACATGGAATACCATAAAGATGATGTGGCAACTTTACATTAACATGAAGTCATAAGGGTGATGTGGCAACACCAGAGGTCACCACGTGTCACTCGAAAATGGCTCTTTTGGTCGCCACTTGGGCCAATTAAAAAAATTCCACGTGGCACCTCCTAGAGGTCGCCACGTGGTAGAACTGTATCTTAACATATTTTTTTGAGATCCATACAAGCAATAAATGCAGGTGGTATGACCTGCAGGGAATGCAAATTGAGACAGAGAGCACATGAGGGGCCTGGAAGTGATAGTGATGAAATTTGATGAAAGTACAATCATTTTTGCACAATTTTTTGCCATGAATCCATTAGTGTAGTCAGAATTTGGATCTGAGTAGTATACTTTTAGGGATCATGATTGAAGCCCACTTTTTTCATTAATTCATGGAACGCAAATCGAGGCAGAGAGCCCAAGAGGGGTCTAGAAGTCATAGTGTCAAAATTTGACGAAAGTATAATCATTTTTGCACGATTGTTCGAAAAATATCCAGTGGTGCATTCATAATTTAGATCTGAGCAACGGATTTTTTGGCTCGTGGCAGAAACCCATTTTTGTCATTAATGCATGACACATTTTTCAAGGCAGAGTTGCACCTTTTAGAACATGGTCGAGTTTACATTGAAAAGTTGCATAATGATGAGATGAACCTTTTGGTGTTGTGTATGTTGAGTTTTGAGCCACATATTGAGCGCCTTGGCATGAAAACCAATGTAAGTTTTATGTATTTATGGTTTTTTCCTTCTTTTTGAAAAATGCAAGAGGATGAATGTATGTTGCAAATTTTGGTGCTCTTTGAGTGTTCCAGCAAAGAAGCAAGATTTGAATTATTGTAGGAAATTCATACTTTGAGACTTACACGCAAACTGAGACGATGCAGTAACAAGCCATTTTGACACTTCAACATAAAGTAGTCATGTTTACAACCAAAAGTCTCATAAATGTGAGACGAGTATGATGATGATGGAATTTGCCTTATTTATTATGTTGTACATGTTTGTAATGGAGGATTTAAGAACCATAGAGTTCCCACTAGTGCACATTTGGGGGTATTTTCCTTAATGAAATTGATGTAAAAGGTTGTAAACAACCACTCTTGAAAGTAAGGATGAGAGTGAGAGGAATTTTTTTCTATGCCTAAACATTGTAAGCCTTGTTGGAAACATTGTAATGGGTCTTATAGCCATTGTTGAGTGAGAGACATTGTTTTGCTTAGGCATGTTTTGGTAACATTGTAATGGGTCTTGTAGACACTGTTGAGTAAGAGGCATTAATTTGTCCAAGGCCTGTTTTGTAAATTATTGTAAACTTGTCCATGACTATTTTATAAACTATTGAGAAATATTATATTTCTTTGAAAACTTTTAATCCATGTATTTTCAGCTATGGATTTGCATTGGTACAAGTGTTGGCATCGATATCCTCATTCTAAAGTACAAAGGTGAAGGAGAAGAAGGCTGTGGACTTTCAGAGACATTTGTTATGAATATCAGGGAATCGGCTGCAGATTTGCATTGGTGCAAGTGTTAGCATTGACATCCTCATTCTGAAGTACAAGGTGAAGGAGAAGAAGGGTGTGGCCTTTCAGAGACATTTTTATGTAGATCATGGAATCAAATGCATGTTTTCATTGACGCAAGTGTTGGCGTCGACATCCTCATTCCAAAGAAAAAAGGTGAAGGAGAAGAAGAGTGTGGCCTTTCAGAAACATTTGTTATGCATATGAAGGAGCAGGGAAGTGCATCGTGGAGTGTAATACTACTCCTAGAAGCTAGTTGCAAATATTCAAGTTCCTTCCATACTTTTGGAGGACTAAAAGTGATTTTTGTGGGGAGGTATGATCCAGGAGGATCTCCATGCATGGAACTATTACTTTTCATACCATGAAGATCATTAAAATGCTAATTAATGATAGGTGGTAAAGAATAATTAATGCTTATGAATGATTTATTTAAATTTTAAAAAAATGATTAATACTTAAAATGAGTATGAGAAAGTCATGTATTAGTTATGCACATTGGAAAAATGATTAATGCTTGAAGTGAGTTTGAGAATCTCACATAGTATTGATTTAATTGTAAAAAGGGATATTAGTTTTGAGAATCCAAGTCAAAAAATATTTTCCTAATTTTAAGGGGAAATTGGTTTCCTATTTTTAAGGAGGAAGTTAAGGGTCTCATGAGTTGGTTTGGACTCTTCCTCACTTTATTAAAAATGGTTTCCTAGTCTCAAGGAGGAAGTTAAGGGTCTTATGATATGGTTGAAATTCTTTCTCATTTTTGTCTTTGAGTGGTTATGAGATCCTAAATTTGTGGATCTTGTCTCTTTCGATTATGGAGACTAAGGAAACTATTTAAACTCCTTATTGGGAGATATCTAGGGAGGCTCTTTTAGAGGATGTTTTGGAGACTCTTTTGACAGATTTTTGAGAAGAGAATCAAGAAATCATGCTTGTGGTTTGTAAGACCCTTCATTGGGAGAGTTGAGCCCCCTCCGTTTGGGAGAATGTAGTCCTTTTGGTGTCTGAAGAAACGTCACTTATGTGAGAGACTTGGAGCATGTTACACATTTTGTGATAATATTTAATCCCTATCAAAGGAAGGATAAAAAAATATTTCCAACGGAACAAATGTCTCGTCAAATTGAGTCATGATGAAAAAGATATGGCCATATGAATTTTTCGGGAAATAAGCGAAATTGGTGAAGTCTGTATCGTATTGACATCAGCATGACATTAGCATGCTGACATGGAAGCACGAGAGGTTACCACATGTCATCCATATGGATGATGTGGCATGTCATACACGTTGATGTGGTAATACAGATGTTGACGTAGGATGATGACGTGCATGCAATACAAGTTGATGTAATAGTACGAAATGGCATTGCGATGAAATCATCATTTGACATGGAAGTATGGAATTGACATAGAAGACTGTACGGATGGCATCAACATGACGTGGCATGTTGACTGGGTGCTGATGTGGTAGACTGTACAATTGATGTGACAGACCGTGCAGGTGACGTGGCAGAATGTGCAGTTGACGTGGTAGACCATACAACTAACATGGAAGACCATACAGATGACGTGGCAAGTTTACATTAGCATGAAGTCATAAGGGTGATGTGGCAACACCAGAGGTCACCACGTGTCACTCGAAAATGGCTCTTTGGATCGCCACTTGGGCCAATTAAAAAAATGCCATGTGGCACCTCCTAGACGTCGCCACGTGGTAGAACTGTATCTTAACATATATTTTTAAGATCCGTACAAGCAATAAATGCAGGTGGTATGACCTGCAGGGAATGCAAATTCAGACAGAGAGCACATGAGGGGCCTGGAAGTGATAGTGATGAAATTTGATGAGAGTACAAAAAATTTTGCACGATTTTTCGCCACGAATCCATTGGTGTAGTCAGAATTTGGATCTGAGTAGTAAAGTTTTAGGGATCATGATTGAAGCCCACTTTTTTCATTAATGCATGGAATGCAAATCGAGGCAGAGAGCCCAGGAGGGGTCTAGAAGTCATAATGTCAAAATTTGACGAAAGTATAATTAGTTTTGCACGATTGTTCGAAAAAAATCCATTGGTGCATTCACAATTTAGATCTGAGCAACGGATTTTTTGGCTCGTGGCAAAAACCCATTTTTGTCATTAATGCATGACACGTTTTTCAATGTAGAGTTGCACCTTTTAGAACATGGTCGAGTTTACATTGAAAAGTCGAGGTTATTGAAAGGGCAGAGAAGACAGCTACTGGTTATAACAGATTGCTATTGTGTCGCATAGTGGAGGATGGGATATTGGGATGATGATGGCATGGCAGCTCACAGCAGCAGTGCTGGGAATTCTACGTGGGCTAAAATATTTATACAGAGGAGAAGATACACACGCCTCCATGGAGGAGGAAGATCAAACCGCATGCGAATAGCCAAACTGGGTTGGCGTAAGGGTACAGACGTATTTCTGGTTTGGAAGGTGAAGGCGGTGCCCAAGTTGAGGCTCAGAGTTGTTCGAACGGCTGCAAAGTCATGGGGAAGAAGAATGAGAGACGCATATGTCGATATGATGATGGGTTTCACCCGATCATGCACGATTAGGTCAAAGCCTGCGCGGAGGATGGCTGTGCAAGACTTCAATACGAAGGTGGTTATTGAGATGTACAAATCTTTGGGCATACAAGTCCAGGCCGGCCTGGATTCCCATCCAAAAACTAACAAGCTCATCATGTGAACACGGGAATTGTATTGTATTTACTCGATTATTTGGATCAAATTGTTCTTTCTCATAACAATTTCTCACATTAGAATTATCTGTTTGCTTAACGTTTTAAGCTCGTTTGGAATTAATAATATGACTGCTCTTTGTCACGGTAAACACCATCAATGTTTGATCCAAGCCGCACCAATGAGTGATTCAACCTATAAAAATTTAACTAAAAAGAAGGAATGGCATGGCAGGGCAGGTAAAAAGGGAAAATGCACATAAATTACAGGTAAAGAATTGCAGTTGTACAATATAATTTTATACTTGTAAAAATAACATTGTGATAGTGTGCAGATGTTAATATTTTTAACGCAAAAACCTCAAACGGTGTGCATGTCGTGATCACAGGCCTGAAATTAAATCTCCTATCTCCCACGTTAAAAACGCAAGGAGCTAATGTCATAATAATCAAAGTTTTACAAAAGCTAATGTCATAATAATAAAATATAATAGAAGATAATTTAATTTAAACATCTTTTACATAAAACTTTTACAAAAGCTAATGTAATAATAATAAATTTTAATGGAAGAGAATTTAAATAATGAAAATTGAGAGGGATTCCAATTAGACATCCATCTAAATTTAGACAGTGTTTTACATAAAAGTTTTACAAAACATCTGTAATATAAGTCCAATGGAGTAATACTGGAAGTTGTTGCAGCTGGTAGCTCTCTGTTAAAAATAAAATACTGTACAACCCACTCTATATCACCATGCCTCATGACTGCCTCCATGTTGTACATTGACACAATCTTCGACGGGTACTGGTGCATGGCTCGTAGAACCACTTTCTTCTCATCCAAGCCTGTGAACTCCATCTCCATGGTCCTATGATCAGTGATGTATCTCCTAGTGTCTGGTACATCCACCACGAAGAAATCATCTTTCATTGAGTACTTTCCCATGGGTATTGTGAGCTTGGGACTCCACATGGTGCAACTCATTTGGTGGCCTCCTAGTATGACTACTGTGAACCTATTCAATTCCTTTGTCGGAATTCCTCTCCTATGAACTATGTTAGCATCAATGAAGTTATGGGTTTCTCCCCCATCAATCAAGACTGTCACCTTGTGCCTCTGTAGGACAGTTCTAACCCGGGGTATGATATCTTCGAAATTCTGACATCGAGGCCATGACTGGGCCCTTAGCCCCAGCCTATGAAGACTCCTCTCCTGATGTTGGATGTCCCTGATCTTGTTCCTGCTCCACCTCCTCATCCCTGTCACTGCCACTATCAGAGTATACCTCAATGTAATAGTCCTTGATCGTTTTGTCCTTCCCAGGGCATCTATGTTGTGGAGCCCATGGTTCTTGACAGTTGAAACACAATTTCTTTTTCCTCAATTCCCTCCTAATCTCTTCATCCAATTTGGGCTTCCCGATTTCTTTTTCCTCAATTCTCTCCTAGTCTCTTCATCCAGTTTGGGCTTCCCATCCCAATCTCTCTGAGGTGGTTTGGTCTCCTTAGTCTTTGGTGTAAAAATGGGTTTGGGCAGAAATAGACTTTTAGGTACTGCATCCTACATGTCACGAGCTCTGTTCACTGCATCCTGTAAAGAGGTAGGTTTGTAACCCTTGACTCATCCTCATAGAGGCTCCAATATCCCCTCAACAAACAACATCCCCAAACGGGTCTTGAAATGTATGTCACCATCACAACAACCCTCTAAAACTCAGATATATAAGCCTCTGGGATACCTGTCTAAAAAATTATGATTAGTCATTTAGCAAGATATATAGAATCAATTTAGAAAAAAAGATTACCTTATGGTTAAAAAGTTACTTTAGTGATGTTAGAATAAATAAAGTTACATAACTATGTAAGTACATATTTACATAATAATATATAAATTAAAATTTACACAATAAGAAATTACATCCCTCTCGGTGCTTGATAGATCTAGGTTTAAGATGGATCTATGTTGGTTGTTGGGGATTGGGTGTAACCTGATACGAAACCGATAAACAAAATGGCAGATAATTGAAGAGGAACGGTTTTCAAAGATAAAGGGTGGTGTCCAAATACACCATTACAACACATAAGCATAGAACATTGTGATCATAACATCACAATGTGTATTTGACATCTTCTAACAACAACAATGTCGGCATGATTGTAATGACCCATTGGGTTTGATATTTATAGCTTCAATATATAACCAACTTTCTTGGAATCGAAAGATCTTGTCCACCTATAATCGTCAATGGTTGGAGATGACTCCATAAAATCTGCGTTTTCAAGTCAGTTCGACAAGGATGCTCGACCTGAACGTCCATGTGTCCAATTCATAGTCATTTTCTCAGTTGGTCGATCCATCGATCTATTATCTTCAACCGTTGGTCAAATGTTCGACAGATATGATTGTCAACTACTCGACCGACTAATGTAAATATCTGGTCGATCACCCAACCAACTATTTCTAGATGTAGGTCGACCAACCGACCAATTGATTCCAAGAGAAGTGTGATTAACCATTAGAACTTTATGTTCCAACACCCTCCCCTCCCCATAAGCACACGACTCTAGATATTCAGGAGGTGAAATTACATTAGTAGGACACCCCCCCATAATTTCAACTTCTTGAATCCTAAGCATCATACGAAGCACTACAGGAAGCACGCGCACATGCGCAGGTCAGAAACGTCAGAAAAACGCACCTGCGCCCGACGAGCGATTGTGTACGCAAAAATCAGCGCACACTTGAGAATGATGCATTTATGGTTCTTTTTGTCCCCTCACCCACTTATGGCTCAGCTCCCAAGTTGATTTGACCCTCAAATCCAAGTTGAATCCGAGTGCGGGGTTGGTCAAAGACCTAAAGGGCCCCTTGTTCACACAAAAGTCCGGTTGGATAATGCCTCAAATATTTGCTATAAAAAGAGGTCATGGGTGCACTATTAATTCAAGAATCTCGTTGTATTGTTATATTGCCTCTATTCTCCTACAAGGATCCTCTTTCCTTCTTGGATCATATTAGCATCATCTCATTAAGCTATTCACCTCACCTCTTGAGGGAATAATCTTGGATTTCTTCACCATTTACATTCTAGTTTTCTATTTTTTAGAAGAGCTCTCACATATGGGACTCAAGAGCCCTCCCTTGGAAGAAGAGGGGATCCATAAGTCTCCATTTTTTCTTTGGTGTTTGCCCACTAATATAAACTCTCCATTGGTGGCATGAATATTGGTCAATTGTTTGATTAGTTTTGGTTCTAATTTTCTTATGCATTGTAATTTTGTTTCTTTAGTTGTTATTGTCTTCGTTGTTTATTTATTTCTTGTGCTTGATGTGTCTAAATCTTGCACTAACTTTTGTCTTGTTCAGCTGACCCAACTGGACTTGTAGGTGTCCCTCTTTTTCTCATCCAAGTGGTGAAAAGGATACAACAATAGTTTTAAGGAGGAAGTTAAGGGTCTCATGAGTTGGTTTGGAATCCTCCTTACTTTACTACAATTGGTTTCCTAGTCTCAAGGAGGAGGTTAAGGGTCTCATGAGTT